>CAWVNZ010001809.1:0-50000 GCA_963930735.1 Dioctria linearis | reverse complement strand
TTCAAAAATAATTTTCAACTGTCGCAAATTTCAATTTCGCCAGGGATTGCCTTTTCTATAGTAAATTATTCAAAAAATAATTTTTTACTGTCGCAAATTTTAATTACGCCAGGGATTGCCTTTTCTATAGTAAATTATTCAAAAAATAATTTTTTACTGTCGCAAATTTCAATTTCGCCAGGTAAATTTTTCACAAATTAATTTTCTACTGTCGCAAATTTTAATTACGCCAGGGATTGCCTTTTCTATAGTAAATTATTCAAAAAAATAATTTTTTTACTGTCGCAAATTTTAATTACGCCAGGGGTTGCCTTTTCTATAGTAAATTATTCAAAAAATAATTTTTTACTGTCGCAAATTTTAACTACGCCAGGGATTGCCTTTTCTATAGTAAATTATTCAAAAAATAATTTTCTACTGTTGCAAATTTTAATTGCGCCAGGGATTGCCTTTTTCTATAGTAAATTATTCAAAAAATAATTTTTTAATGTCGCAAATTTTAATTACGCCAGGGGTTGCCTTTTCTATAGTAAATTATTCAAAAATAATTTTCTACTGTCGCAAATTTTAATTACGCCAGGGATTGCCTTTTCTATAGTAAATTATTCAAAATATTAATTTTTTACCGTCACAAATTTTAATTACGCCAGGGATTGCCTTTTCTATAGTAAATTATTCAAAAAATATTTTCTACTGTCGCAAATTTTAATTGCGCCAGGGATTGCCTTTTCTATAGTAAATTATTCAAAAAATAATTTTTTACTCTCGCAAATTGTAATTACGCCAGGAATTGCCTTTTCTATAGTAAATTATTCAAAAAATAATTTTTTACTCTCGCAAATTTTAATTACGCCAGGGATTGCCTTTCTATAGTAAACTTTTCAAAAAAAATAATTTTCTACTGTCGCAATTTTAATTACGCCAGGATTGCCTTTTCTATAGTAAATTATTCAGAAAATAATTTTTTTACTGTCGCAAATTTTAATTGCGCCAGGGATTGCCTTTTCTATAGTAAACTTTTCAAAAAATTATTTTCTACTGTCGCAAATTTTAATTACGCTAGGATTGCCTTTTCTATAGTAAATTATTCAAAAAATTATTTTCTACTGTCGCAAATTGTAATTACGCCAGGGATTGCCTTTTCTATAGTAAATTATTCAAAAAATAATTTTATACTGTCGCAAATTTTAGATACGCCAGGGATTGTTGCCTTTTCTATAGTAAATTATTCAAAAAATAATTTTCTACTGTCGCAAACTTTAATTACGCCAGGGATTGCCTTTTCTATAGTAAATTATTCAAAAAATATTTTTTTACTATCGCAAGTTTTAATTGCGCCAGGGATTCCCTTTTCTATAGTAAATTATTCAAAAATAATTTTTTTACTATCGCAAGTTTTAATTGCGCCAGGGATTGCCTTTTCTATAGTAAATTATTCAAAAAATAATTTTCTACTGTCGCAAATTTTAATTGCGCCAGGGATTGCCTTTTCTATAGTAAATTATTCAAAAAATAATTTTTTTACTGTCGCAAATTTTAATTACGCCAGGGATTGCCTTTTCTATAGTAAATTTATTCAAAAAATAATTTTTTACTCTCGCAAATTTTAATTGCGCCAGGGTTTGCCTTTTCTATAGTAAATTATTCAAAAAATAATTTTTTACTCTCTCAAATTTTATTACGCCAGGGATTGCCTTTTCTATAGTAAATTATTCAAAAAATATTTTTTTACTGTCGCAAATTTTAATTACGCCAGGGATTGCCTTTTCTATAGTAAATTATTCAAAAATATTTTTTTACTGTCGCAAATTTTAATTACGCCAGGGATTGCCTTTTCTACAGTAAATTATTCAAAAAATAATTTTTTACTGTCGCAAATTTTAAATATCCCAGGTGCCTTTTCTATAGTAAATTATTCAAAAAATAATTTTCAACTGTCGCAAATTTTAATTACGCCAGGGATTGCCTTTTCTATAGTAATTATTCAAAAAATAATTTTTTACTGTCGCAAATTTTAATTACGCCAGGTGATTGCCTTTTCTTATAGTAAATTATTCAAAAAATAATTTTTTACTGTCGCAAGTTTCCAATTCGCCAGGTAAATTTTCACAAATTAATTTTCTACTGTCGCAACTTGTAATTACGCCAGGGATTGCCTTTTCTATAGTAAATTATTCAAAAAATAATTTTTTACTGTCGCAAATTTCAATTACGCCAGGGATTGACTTTTCTATAGTAAATTATTCAAAAAATAATTTTTTACTGTCGCAAATTTTAATTACGCCAGGGATTGCCTTTTCTATAGTAAATTATTCAAAAAATAATTTTTTACTATCGCAAATTTTAATTACGCCAGGGATTGCCTTTTCTACAGTAAATTATTCAAAAAATAATTTTTTACTGTCGCAAATTTTAAATATCCCAGGGATTGCCTTTTCTATAGTAAATTATTCAAAAAATAATTTTCAACTGTCGCAAATTTTAATTACGCAGGGATTGCCTTTTCTATAGTAATTATTCAAAAATTATTTTTTACTGTCGCAAATTTTAATTACGCCAGGGATTGCCTTTTCTATAGTAAATTATTCAAAAAATAATTTTTTACTGTCGCAAATTTCAATTTCGCCAGGTAAATTTTTCACAAATTAATTTTCTACTGTCCGCAAATTGTAATTACGCCAGGGATTGCCTTTTCTATAGTAAATTATTCAAAAAATAATTTTTTTACTGTCGCAAATTTCAATTACGCCAGGGATTGACTTTTCTATAGTAAATTATTCAAAAAATAATTTTTTACTGTCGCAAATTTTAATTACGCCAGGGATTGCCTTTTCTATAGTAAATTATTCAAAAAATAATTTTTTACTATCGCAAGTTTTAATTGCGCCAGGGGACTGCCTTTTCTATAGTAAATTATTCAAAAAATAATTTTTCTACTGTCGCAAATTTTAATTACGCCAGGGATTGCCTTTTCTATAGTAAATTATTCAAAAAATAATTTTCAACTGTCGCAAATTTTAATTACGCCAGGGATTGCCTTTTCTATAGTAAATTATTCAAAAATAATTTTCTACTGTCGCAAATTGTAATAACGCCAGGGATTGCCTTTTCTATAGTAAATTATTCAAAAAATAATTTTATACTGTCGCAAATTTTAATACGCCAGGGATTGCCTTTTCTTTAGTAAATTATTCAAAAAATAATTTTCTACTGTCGCAAATTTTAATTACGCCAGGGATTGCCTTTTCTATAGTAAATTATTCAAAAAATAATTTTTTACTATCGCAAGTTTTAATTGCGCCAGGATTGCCTTTTCTATAGTAAATTATTCAAAAAATAATTTTCTACTGTCGCAAATTTTAATTGCACCATGGATTGCCTTTTCTATAGTAAATTATTCAAAAAATAATTTTATACTGTCGCAAATTTTAAATACGCCAGGAATTGCCCTTTTCTATAGTAAATTATTCAAAAAATAATTTTCTACTGTTGCAAATTTTAATTGCGCCAGGGATTGCCTTTTCTATAGTAAATTATTCAAAAAGTAATTTTATACTGTCGCAAATTTTAAATACGCCAGGGATTGCCTTTCTATAGTAAATTATTCAAAAATAATTTTATACTGTCGCAAATTTTAATTACGCCAGGTATTGCCTTTTCTATAGTAAATTATTCAAAAAATAATTTTCTACTGTCGCAAATTTTAATTACGCCAGGGATTGCCTTTTCTATAGTAAATTATTCAAAAAATAATTTTTTACTATCGCAAGTTTTAATTGCGCCAGGGATTGCCATTTCTATAGTAAATTATTCAAAAAATAATTTTCTACTGTCGCAAAATTTTAATTGCGCCAGGATTGCCTTTTCTATAGTAAATTATTCAAAAAATAATTTTATACTGTCGCAAATTTTAAATACGCCAGGGATTGCCTTTTCTATAGTAAATTATTTCAAAAAATAATTTTCTACTGTCGCAAATTTTAATTACGCCAGGGATTGCCTTTTCTATAATAAATTATTCAAAAATAATTTTCGACTGTCGCAAATTTTAATTGCGCCAGGGATTGCCTTTTCTATAGTAAACTTTTCAAAAAATAATTTTATACTGTCGCAAATTTTAATTACGCCAGGGATTGCCTCTTCTATAGTAAATTATTCAAAAAATAATTTTCTACTGTCGCAAATTTTAATTACGCCAGGGATTGCCTTTTCTATAGTAAATTATTCAAAAAATAATTTTTTACTCTCGCAAGTTTCAATTTCGTCAGGTAAATTTTTCACAAATTAATTTTCTACTGTCGCAAATTGTAATTACGCCAGGGATTGCCTTTTCCATAGTAAATTATTCAAAAAATAATTTTTTACTCTCGCAAATTTTAATTACGCCAGGGATTGCCTTTTCTATAGTAAATTATTCAAAAAATAATTTTCTACTGTCGCAAATTTTAATTACGCCAGGGATTGCCTTTTCTATAGTAAATTATTCAAAAAATAATTTTTTACTATCGCAAGTTTTAATTGCGCCAGGGATTGCTTTTCTATAGTAAATTATTCAAAAATAATTTTCTACTGTCGCAAATTTAATTGCGCCAGGGATTGCCTTTTCTATAGTAAATTATTCAAAAAATAATTTTATACTGTCGCAAATTTTAAATACGCCAGGAATTGCCTTTTCTATAGTAAATTATTCAAAAAATAATTTTCTACTGTCGCAAATTTTAATTACGCCAGGGATTGCCTTTTCTATAATAAATTATTCAAAAAATAATTTTCGACTGTCGCAAATTTTAATTGCGCCAGGGATTGCCTTTTCTATAGTAAACTTTTCAAAAAATAATTTTATACTGTCGCAAATTTTAATTACGCCAGGGATTGCCTCTTCTATAGTAAATTATTCAAAAAATAATTTTCTACTGTCGCAAATTTTAATTACGCCAGGGATTGCCTTTTCTATAGTAAATTATTCAAAAAATAATTTTTTACTCTCGCAAATTTCAATTTCGCCAGGTAAATTTTTCACAAATTAATTTTCTACTGTCGCAAATTGTAATTACGCCAGGGATTGCCTTTTCCATAGTAAATTATTCAAAAAATAATTTTTTACTCTCGCAAATTTTAATTACGCCAGGGATTGCCTTTTCTATAGTAAATTATTCAAAAAATAATTTTCTACTGTCGCAAATTTAATTGCGCCAGGGATTGCCTTTTCTATAGTAAATTATTCAAAAAATAATTTTCTACTGTCGCAAATTGTAATTACGCCAGGGATTGCCTTTTCTATAGTAAATTATTCAAAAAATAATTTTATACTGTCGCAAATTTTAAATACGCCAGGGATTGCCTTTTCTATAGTAAATTATTCAAAAAATAATTTTCTACTGTCGCAAATTTTAATTACGCCAGGGATTGCCTTTTCTATAGTAAATTATTCAAAAATAATTTTCTACTGTCGCAAATTTTAATTGCGCCAGGGATTGCCTTTTCTATAGTAAATTATTCAAAAAATAATTTTTACTGTCGCAAATTTTAAATATCCCAGGGATTGCCTTTTCTATAGTAAATTATTCAAAAAATAATTTTCTACTGTCGCAAATTTTAATTACGCCAGGGATTGCCTTTTCTATAGTTAATTATTCAAAAAATAATTATCTACTGTCGCAAATTTTAATTACGCCAGGGATTGCCTTTTCTATAGTAAATTATTTCAAAAAATAATTTTCTACTGTTGCAAATTTTAATTGCGCCAGGTATTGCCTTTTCTATAGTAAATTATTCAAAAAATAATTTTTTACTGTCGCAAATTTTAATTACGCCAGGATTGCCTTTTCTATAGTAAATTATTCAAAAAATAATTTTCAACTGTCGCAAATTTTAATTAATCCAGGGATTGCCTTTCTATAGTAAATTATTCAAAAATAATTTTCAACTGTCGCAAATTTTAATTACGCAGGGATTGCCTTTTCTGCAGTAAATTATTCAAAAAATAATTTTTTACTGTCGCAAATTTTAATATCCCAGGGATTGCCTTTTCTATAGTAAATTATTCAAAAAATAATTTTCAACTGTCGCAAATTTTAATTACGCAGGGATTGCCTTTTCTATAGTAAATTATTCAAAAAATAATTTTCAACTGTCGCAAATTTTAAATATCCCAGGGATTGCCTTTTCTATAGTAAATTATTCAAAAAATAATTTTCAACTGTCGCAAATTTTAATTAAGCCAGGGATTGCCTTTTCTATAGTAAATTATTCAAAAAATAATTTTCAACTGTCGCAAATTTTAATTACGCCAGGATTGCCTTTTCTGCAGGTAAATTATTCAAAAAATAATTTTTTACTGTCGCAATTTTAAATATCCCAGGATTGCCTTTTCTATAGTAAATTATTCAAAAAATAATTTTCAACTGTCGCAAATTTTAATTACGCCAGGATTGCCTTTTCTATAGTAAATTATTCAAAAAATAATTTTCAACTGTCGCAAATTTTAATTAAGCCAGGGATTGCCTTTTCTATAGTAAATTATTCAAAAAATAATTTTCAAACTGTCGCAAATTTTAATTACGCCAGGGATTGCCTTTTCTGCAGTAAATTATTCAAAAAATAATTTTTTACTGTCGCAAATTTTTAAATATCCCAGGGATTGCCTTTTCTATAGTAAATTATTCAAAAAATAATTTTCAACTGTCGCAAATTTTAATTACGCCAGGGATTGCCTTTTCTATAGTAAATTATTCAAAAAATAATTTTCAACTGTCGCAAATTTTAATTGCGCCAGGGATTGCCTTTTCTATAGTAAATTATTCAAAAAATAATTTTTTACTCTTGCAAATTTCAATTTCGCCAGGTAAATTTTTCACAAATTAATTTTCTACTGTCGCAAATTTTAATTACGCCAGGGATTGCCTTTTCTATAGTAAATTATTCAAAAAATAATTTTCAACTGTCGCAATTTTAATTGCGCCAGGGATTGCCTTTTCTATAGTAAATTATTCAAAAAATAATTTTCTACTGTCGCAAATTTTAAGTGCGCCAGGGATTGCCTTTTCTATAGTAAATTATTCAAAAATAATTTTCTACTGTTGCAAATTTTAATTGCGCCAGGGATTGCCTTTTCTATAGTAAATTATTCAAAAAATAATTTTTTACTGTCGCAAATTTTTAATTACGCCAGGGATTGCCTTTTCTATAGTAAATTATAAAAAAAATAATTTTTTACTGTCGCAAATTTTAAATATCCCAGGGATTGCCTTTTCTATAGTAAATTATTCAAAAAATAATTTTCAACTGTCGCAAATTTTAATTACGCCAGGATTGCCTTTTCTGCAGTAAATTATTCAAAAAATAATTTTTTACTGTCGCAAATTTTAAATATCCCAGGGATTGCCTTTTCTATAGTAAATTGTTCAAAAAATAATTTCAATTGTCGCAAATTTTAATTACGCAGGGATTGCCTTTTCTATAGTAAATTATTCAAAAAATAATTTTCAACTGTCGCAAATTTTAATTGCGCCAGGGATTGCCTTTTCTATAGTAAATTATTCAAAAAATAATTTTTTACTCTCGCAAATTTCAATTTCGCCAGGTAAATTTTTCACAACAAATTAATTTTCTACTGTCGCAAATTTTAATTGCGCCAGGGATTGCCTTTTCTATAGTAAATTATTCAAAAAATAATTTTATACTGTCGCAAATTTTAATTACGCCAGGGATTGCCTCTTCTATAGTAAATTATTCAAAAAATAATTTTCTACTGTCGCAAATTTTAATTACGCCAGGGATTGCCTTTTCTATAGTAAATTATTCAAAAAATAATTTTCAACTGTCGCAAATTTTAATTAAGCCAGGGATTGCCTTTTCTATAGTAAATTATTCAAAAAATAATTTTCAACTGTCGCAAATTTTAATTACGCCAGGGATTGCCTTTTCTATAGTAATTATTCAAAAAATTATTTTTTACTGTCGCAAATTTTAATTACGCCAGGGATTGCCTTTTCTATAGTAAATTATTCAAAAAATAATTTTTTACTGTCGCAAATTTCAATTTCCAGGTAAATTTTTCACAAATTAATTTTCTACTGTCGCAAATTGTAATTACGCCAGGGATTGCCTTTTCTATAGTAAATTATTCAAAAAATAATTTTTTACTGTCGCAAATTTCAATTACGCCAGGGATTGACTTTTCTATAGTAAATTATTCAAAAAATAATTTTTTACTGTCGCAAATTTTAATTACGCCAGGGATTGCCTTTTCTATAGTAAATTATTCAAAAAATAATTTTTTACTATCGCAAGTTTTAATTGCGCCAGGGACTGCCTTTTCTATAGTAAATTATTCAAAAAATAATTTTCTACTGTCGCAAATTTTAATTACGCCAGGGATTGCCTTTTCTATAGTAAATTATTCAAAAAATAATTTTCAACTGTCGCAAATTTTAATTACGCCAGGGATTGCCTTTTCTATAGTAAATTATTCAAAAAATAATTTTCTACCGTCGCAAATTGTAATAACGCCAGGGATTGCCTTTTCTATAGTAAATTATTCAAAAAATAATTTTATACTGTCGCAAATTTTAAATACGCCAGGGATTGCCTTTTCTTTAGTAAATTATTCAAAAAATAATTTTCTACTGTCGCAAATTTTAATTACGCCAGGGATTGCCTTTTCTATAGTAAATTATTCAAAAAATAATTTTTTACTATCGCAAGTTTTAATTGCGCCAGGGATTGCCTTTTCTATAGTAAATTATTCAAAAAATAATTTTCTACTGTCGCAAATTTTAATTGCACCATGGATTGCCTTTTCTATAGTAAATTATTCAAAAAATAATTTTATACTGTCGCAAATTTTAAATACGCCAGGAATTGCCTTTTCTATAGTAAATTATTCAAAAAATAATTTTCTACTGTTGCAAATTTTAATTGCGCCAGGGATTGCCTTTTCTATAGTAAATTATTCAAAAAGTAATTTTATACTGTCGCAAATTTTAAATACGCCAGGGATAGCCTTTTCTATAGTAAATTATTCAAAAAATAATTTTATACTGTCGCAAATTTTAATTACGCCAGGTATTGCCTTTTCTATAGTAAATTATTCAAAAAATAATTTTCTACTGTCGCAAATTTTAATTACGCCAGGGATTGCCTTTTCTATAGTAAATTATTCAAAAAATAATTTTTTACTATCGCAAGTTTTAATTGCGCCAGGGATTGCCTTTTCTATAGTAAATTATTCAAAAAATAATTTTCTACTGTCGCAAATTTTAATTGCGCCAGGGATTGCCTTTTCTATAGTAAATTATTCAAAAAATAATTTTATACTGTCGCAAATTTTAAATACGCCAGGGATTGCCTTTTCTATAGTAAATTATTCAAAAAATAATTTTCTACTGTCGCAAATTTTAATTACGCCAGGGATTGCCTTTTCTATAATAAATTATTCAAAAAATAATTTTCGACTGTCGCAAATTTTAATTGCGCCAGGGATTGCCTTTTCTATAGTAAACTTTTCAAAAAATAATTTTATACTGTCGCAAATTTTAATTACGCCAGGGATTGCCTCTTCTATAGTAAATTATTCAAAAAATAATTTTCTACTGTCGCAAATTTTAATTACGCCAGGGATTGCCTTTTCTATAGTAAATTATTCAAAAAATAATTTTTTACTCTCGCAAGTTTCAATTTCGTCAGGTAAATTTTTCACAAATTAATTTTCTACTGTCGCAAATTGTAATTACGCCAGGGATTGCCTTTTCCATAGTAAATTATTCAAAAAATAATTTTTTACTCTCGCAAATTTTAATTACGCCAGGGATTGCCTTTTCTATAGTAAATTATTCAAAAAATAATTTTCTACTGTCGCAAATTTTAATTACGCCAGGGATTGCCTTTTCTATAGTAAATTATTCAAAAAATAATTTTTTACTATCGCAAGTTTTAATTGCGCCAGGGATTGCCTTTTCTATAGTAAATTATTCAAAAAATAATTTTCTACTGTCGCAAATTTTAATTGCGCCAGGGATTGCCTTTTCTATAGTAAATTATTCAAAAAATAATTTTATACTGTCGCAAATTTTAAATACGCCAGGAATTGCCTTTTCTATAGTAAATTATTCAAAAAATAATTTTCTACTGTCGCAAATTTTAATTACGCCAGGGATTGCCTTTTCTATAATAAATTATTCAAAAAATAATTTTCGACTGTCGCAAATTTTAATTGCGCCAGGGATTGCCTTTTCTATAGTAAACTTTTCAAAAAATAATTTTATACTGTCGCAAATTTTAATTACGCCAGGGATTGCCTCTTCTATAGTAAATTATTCAAAAAATAATTTTCTACTGTCGCAAATTTTAATTACGCCAGGGATTGCCTTTTCTATAGTAAATTATTCAAAAAATAATTTTTTACTCTCGCAAATTTCAATTTCGCCAGGTAAATTTTTCACAAATTAATTTTCTACTGTCGCAAATTGTAATTACGCCAGGGATTGCCTTTTCCATAGTAAATTATTCAAAAAATAATTTTTTACTCTCGCAAATTTTAATTACGCCAGGGATTGCCTTTTCTATAGTAAATTATTCAAAAAATAATTTTCTACTGTCGCAAATTTTAATTGCGCCAGGGATTGCCTTTTCTATAGTAAATTATTCAAAAAATAATTTTCTACTGTCGCAAATTGTAATTACGCCAGGGATTGCCTTTTCTATAGTAAATTATTCAAAAAATAATTTTATACTGTCGCAAATTTTAAATACGCCAGGGATTGCCTTTTCTATAGTAAATTATTCAAAAAATAATTTTCTACTGTCGCAAATTTTAATTACGCCAGGGATTGCCTTTTCTATAGTAAATTATTCAAAAATAATTTTCTACTGTCGCAAATTTTAATTGCGCCAGGGATTGCCTTTTCTATAGTAAATTATTCAAAAAATAATTTTTTACTGTCGCAAATTTTAAATATCCCAGGGATTGCCTTTTCTATAGTAAATTATTCAAAAAATAATTTTCTACTGTCGCAAATTTTAATTACGCCAGGGATTGCCTTTTCTATAGTAAATTATTCAAAAAATAATTATCTACTGTCGCAAATTTTAATTACGCCAGGGATTGCCTTTTCTATAGTAAATTATTCAAAAAATAATTTTCTACTGTTGCAAATTTTAATTGCGCCAGGTATTGCCTTTTCTATAGTAAATTATTCAAAAAATAATTTTTTACTGTCGCAAATTTTAATTACGCCAGGGATTGCCTTTTCTATAGTAAATTATTCAAAAAATAATTTTCAACTGTCGCAAATTTTAATTAATCCAGGGATTGCCTTTTCTATAGTAAATTATTCAAAAAATAATTTTCAACTGTCGCAAATTTTAATTACGCCAGGGATTGCCTTTTCTGCAGTAAATTATTCAAAAAATAATTTTTTACTGTCGCAAATTTTAAATATCCCAGGGATTGCCTTTTCTATAGTAAATTATTCAAAAAATAATTTTCAACTGTCGCAAATTTTAATTACGCCAGGGATTGCCTTTTCTATAGTAAATTATTCAAAAAATAATTTTCAACTGTCGCAAATTTTAAATATCCCAGGGATTGCCTTTTCTATAGTAAATTATTCAAAAAATAATTTTCAACTGTCGCAAATTTTAATTAAGCCAGGGATTGCCTTTTCTATAGTAAATTATTCAAAAAATAATTTTCAACTGTCGCAAATTTTAATTACGCCAGGGATTGCCTTTTCTGCAGTAAATTATTCAAAAAATAATTTTTTACTGTCGCAAATTTTAAATATCCCAGGGATTGCCTTTTCTATAGTAAATTATTCAAAAAATAATTTTCAACTGTCGCAAATTTTAATTACGCCAGGGATTGCCTTTTCTATAGTAAATTATTCAAAAAATAATTTTCAACTGTCGCAAATTTTAATTAAGCCAGGGATTGCCTTTTCTATAGTAAATTATTCAAAAAATAATTTTCAACTGTCGCAAATTTTAATTACGCCAGGGATTGCCTTTTCTGCAGTAAATTATTCAAAAAATAATTTTTTACTGTCGCAAATTTTAAATATCCCAGGGATTGCCTTTTCTATAGTAAATTATTCAAAAAATAATTTTCAACTGTCGCAAATTTTAATTACGCCAGGGATTGCCTTTTCTATAGTAAATTATTCAAAAAATAATTTTCAACTGTCGCAAATTTTAATTGCGCCAGGGATTGCCTTTTCTATAGTAAATTATTCAAAAAATAATTTTTTACTCTTGCAAATTTCAATTTCGCCAGGTAAATTTTTCACAAATTAATTTTCTACTGTCGCAAATTTTAATTACGCCAGGGATTGCCTTTTCTATAGTAAATTATTCAAAAAATAATTTTCAACTGTCGCAATTTTAATTGCGCCAGGGATTGCCTTTTCTATAGTAAATTATTCAAAAAATAATTTTCTACTGTCGCAAATTTTAAGTGCGCCAGGGATTGCCTTTTCTATAGTAAATTATTCAAAAAATAATTTTCTACTGTTGCAAATTTTAATTGCGCCAGGGATTGCCTTTTCTATAGTAAATTATTCAAAAAATAATTTTTTACTGTCGCAAATTTTAATTACGCCAGGGATTGCCTTTTCTATAGTAAATTATAAAAAAAATAATTTTTTACTGTCGCAAATTTTAAATATCCCAGGGATTGCCTTTTCTATAGTAAATTATTCAAAAAATAATTTTCAACTGTCGCAAATTTTAATTACGCCAGGGATTGCCTTTTCTGCAGTAAATTATTCAAAAAATAATTTTTTACTGTCGCAAATTTTAAATATCCCAGGGATTGCCTTTTCTATAGTAAATTGTTCAAAAAATAATTTTCAATTGTCGCAAATTTTAATTACGCCAGGGATTGCCTTTTCTATAGTAAATTATTCAAAAAATAATTTTCAACTGTCGCAAATTTTAATTGCGCCAGGGATTGCCTTTTCTATAGTAAATTATTCAAAAAATAATTTTTTACTCTCGCAAATTTCAATTTCGCCAGGTAAATTTTTCACAAATTAATTTTCTACTGTCGCAAATTTTAATTGCGCCAGGGATTGCCTTTTCTATAGTAAATTATTCAAAAAATAATTTTATACTGTCGCAAATTTTAATTACGCCAGGGATTGCCTCTTCTATAGTAAATTATTCAAAAAATAATTTTCTACTGTCGCAAATTTTAATTACGCCAGGGATTGCCTTTTCTATAGTAAATTATTCAAAAAATAATTTTTTACTATCGCAAGTTTTAATTGCGCCAGGGATTCCCTTTTCTATAGTAAATTATTCAAAAAATAATTTTTTACTATCGCAAGTTTTAATTGCGCCAGGGATTGCCTTTTCTATAGTAAATTATTCAAAAAATAATTTTCTACTGTCGCAAATTTTAATTGCGCCAGGGATTGCCTTTTCTATAGTAAATTATTCAAAAAATAATTTTTTACTCTCGCAAGTTTCAATTTCGTCAGGTAAATTTTTCACAAATTAATTTTCTACTGTCGCAAATTGTAATTACGCCAGGGATTGCCTTTTCCATAGTAAATTATTCAAAAAATAATTTTTTACTCTCGCAAATTTTAATTACGCCAGGGATTGCCTTTTCTATAGTAAATTATTCAAAAAATAATTTTCTACTGTCGCAAATTTTAATTACGCCAGGGATTGCCTTTTCTATAGTAAATTATTCAAAAAATAATTTTCTACTGTCGCAAATTTTAATTACGCCAGGGATTGCCTTTTCTATAGTAAATTATTCAAAAAATAATTTTCTACTGTCGCAAATTGTAATTGCGCCATGGATTGCCTTTTCTATAGTAAATTATTCGAAAAATAATTTTCAAGTGTCGCAAATTTTAATTGCGCCAGGGATTGCCTTTTCTATAGTAAATTATTCAAAAAATAATTTTTTACTCTCGTAAATTTCAATTTCGCCAGGTAAATTTTTCACAAATTAATTTTCTACTGTCGCAAATTTTAATTACGCCAGGGATTGCCTTTTCTATAGTAAATTATTCAAAAAATAATTTTTTACTGTCGCAAATTTTAAATATCCCAGGGATTGCCTTTTCTATAGTAAATTATTCAAAAAATAATTTTCAACTGTCGCAAATTTTAATTGCGCCAGGGATTGCCTTTTCTATAGTAAATTATTCAAAACATAATTTTCTACTGTCGCAAATTTTAACTACGCCAGGGATTGCCTTTGCTCTAGTAAATTATTCAAAAAATAATTTTTTACTGTTGCAAATTTTAAATATCCCAGGGATTGCCTTTTCTATAGTAAATTATTCAAAAAATAATTTTCAACTGTCGCAAATTTTAATTACGCCAGGGATTGCCTTTTCTATAGTAAATTATTCAAAAAATAATTTTTTACTGTCGCAAATTTCAATTACGCCATGGATTGCCTTTTCTATAGTAAATTATTCAAAAAATAATTTTTTACTGTCACAAATTTTAAATATCCCAGGGATTGCCTTTTCTATAGTAAATTATTCAAAAAATAATTTTCTACTGTTGCAAATTTTAATTGCGCCAGGGATTGCCTTTTCTATAGTAAATTATTCAAAAAATAATTTTTTACTGTCGCAAATTTTAATTACGCCAGGGGTTGCTTTTTCTATAGTAAATTATACAAAAAATAATTTTTTTCTGTCGCAAATTTTAAATATCCCAGGGATTGCCTTTTCTATAGTAAATTATTCAAAAAATAATTTTCAACTGTCGAAAATTTTAATTGCGCCAGGGATTGCCTTTTCTATAGTAAATTTTTCAAAAAATAATTTTTTACTCTCGCAAATTTCAATTTCGCCAGGTAAATTTTTCACAAATTAATTTTCTACTGTCGCAAATTTTAATTACGCCAGGGATTGCCTTTTCTATAGTAAATTATTCAAAAAATAATTTTCAACTGTCGCAAATTTTAATTGCGCCAGGGATTGCCTTTTCTATAGTAAATTATTCAAAAAATAATTTTCTACTGTCGCAAATTTTAAGTCCGCCAGGGATTGCATTTTCTATAGTAAATTATTCAAAAATTAATTTTCTACTGTTGCAAATTTTAATTGCGCCAGGGATTGCCTTTTCTATAGTAAATTATTCAAAAAATAATTTTTTACTGTCGCAAAATTTAATTTCGCCAGGGATTGCCTTTTCTATAGTAAATTATTCAAAAAATAATTTTCTACTGTCGCAAATTTTAATTACGCCAGGGATTGCCTTTTCTATAGTAAATTATTCAAAAAATAATTTTTTACTGTCGCTAATTTTAAATATCCCAGGGATTGCCTTTTCTCTAGTAAATTATTCAAAAAATAATTTTTTACTGTCGCAAATTTTAAATATCCCAGGGATTGCCTTTTCTATAGTAAATTATTCAAAAAATAATTTTCAACTGTCGCAAATTTTAATTACGCCAGGGATTGCCTTTTCTATAGTAAATTATTCAAAAAATAATTTTCAACTGTCGCAAATTTTAATTACGCCAGGGATTGCCTTTTCTATAGTAAATTATTCAAAAAATAATTTTCTACTGTCGCAAATTTTAATTACTCCAGGGATTGCCTTTTCTATAGTAAATTATTCAAAAAATAATTTTCTACTGTCGCAAATTTTAATTGCGCCAGGGATTGTCTTTTCTATAGTAAATTATTCAAAAAATAATTTTCAACTGTCGCAAATTTCAATTTCGCCAGGTAAATTTTTCACAAATTAATTTTCTACTGTCGCAAATTTTAATTACGCCAGGGATTGCCTTTTCTATAGTAAATTATTCAAAAAATAATTTTCAACTGTCGCAAATTTTAATTGCGCCAGGGGCCTTTTCTATAGTAAATTATTCAAAAAATAATTTTCTACTGTCGCAAATTTTAAGTGCGCCAGGGATTGCATTTTCTATAGTAAATTATTCAAAAATTAATTTTCTACTGTTGCAAATTTTAATTGCGCCAGGGATTGCCTTTTCTATAGTAAATTATTCAAAAAATAATTTTTTACTGTCGCAAATTTTAATTACGCCAGGGATTGCCTTTTCTATAGTAAATTATTCAAAAAATAATTTTCTACTGTCGCAAATTTTAATTACGCCAGGGATTGCCTTTTCTATAGTAAATTATTCAAAAAATAATTTTCTACTGTCGCAAATTGTAATTACGCCAGGGATTGCCTTTTCTATAGTAAATTATTCAAAAAATAATTTTTTACTGTCGCAAATTTTAAATATCCCAGGGATTGCCTTTTCTATAGTAAATTATTCAAAAAATAATTTTTTACTGTCGCAAATTTTAAATATCCCAGGGATTGCCTTTTCTATAGTAAATTATTCAAAAAATAATTTTCAACTGTCGCAAATTTTAATTACGCCAAGGATTGCCTTTTCTATAGTAAATTATTCAAAAAATAATTTTTTACTGTCGCAAATTTTGAATATCCCAGGGATTGCCTTTTCTATAGTAAATTATTCAAAAAATAATTTTTTACTGTCGCAAATTTTAAATATCCCAGGGATTGCCTTTTCTATAGTAAATTATTCAAAAAATAATTTTCAACTGTCGCAAATTTTAATTACGCCAGGGATTGCCTTTTCTATAGTAAATTATTCAAAAAATAATTTTCAACTGTCGCAAATTTTAATTACGCCAGGGATTGCCTTTTCTATAGTAAATTATTCAAAAAATAATTTTCTACTCTCGCAAATTTTAATTACGCCAGGGATTGCCTTTTCTATAGTAAATTATTCAAAAAATAATTTTCTACTGTCGCAAATTTTAATTGCGCCAGGGATTGTCTTTTCTATAGTAAATTATTCAAAAAATAATTTTCTACTGTCGAAAATTTTAATTACGCCAGGGATTGCCTTTTCTATAGTAAATTATTCAAAAAATAATTTTTTACTGTCGCAAATTTTAATTACGCCAGGGATTGCCTTTTCTATAGTAAATTATTCAAAAAATAATTTTTTACTCTCGCAAATTTTAATTGCGCCAGGGATTGCCTTTTCTATAGTTAATTATTCAAAAAATAATTTTTTACTCTCTCAAATTTTAATTACGCCAGGGATTGCCTTTTCTATAGTAAATTATTCAAAAAATATTTTTTTACTGTCGCAAATTTTAATTACGCCAGGGATTGCCTTTTCTATAGTAAATTATTCAAAAAATAATTTTCAACTGTCGCAAATTTTAAGTGCGCCAGGGATTGCCTTTTCTCTAGTAAATTATTCAAAAAATAATTTTTTACTGTCGCAAATTTTAAATATCCCAGGGATTGCCTTTTCTATAGTAAATTATTCAAAAAATAATTTTCAACTGTCGCAAATTTTAATTACGCCAGGGATTGCCTTTTCTATAGTAAATTATTCAAAAAATAATTTTCAACTGTCGCAAATTTTAATTACGCCAGGGATTGCCTTTTCTATAGTAAATTATTCAAAAAATAATTTTCTACTGTCGCAAATTTTAATTACGCCAGGGATTGCCTTTTCTATAGTTAATTATTCAAAAAATAATTTTTTACTCTCTCAAATTTTAATTACGCCAGGGATTGCCTTTTCTATAGTAAATTATTCAAAAAATATTTTTTTACTGTCGCAAATTTAAATTACGCCAGGGATTGCCTTTTCTATAGTAAATTATTCAAAAAATAATTTTCAACTGTCGCAAATTTTAAGTGCGCCAGGGATTGCCTTTTCTACAGTAAATTATTCAAAAAATAATTTTTTACTGTCGCAAATTTTAAATATCCCAGGGATTGCCTTTTCTATTGTAAATTATTCAAAAAATAATTTTCAACTGTCGCAAATTTTAATTACGCTAGGGATTGCCTTTTCTATAGTAATTATTCAAAAAATAATTTTTTACTGTCGCAAATTTTAATTACGCCAGGGATTGCCTTTTCTATAGTAAATTATTCAAAAAATAATTTTTTACTGTCGCAAATTTCAATTTCGCCAGGTAAATTTTTCACAAATTAATTTTCTACTGTCGCAAATTGTAATTACGCCAGGGATTGCCTTTTCTATAGTAAATTATTCAAAAAATAATTTTTTACTGTCGCAAATTTCAATTACGCCAGGGATTGACTTTTCTATAGTAAATTATTCAAAAAATAATTTTTTACTGTCGCAAATTTTAATTACGCCAGGGATTGCCTTTTCTATAGTAAATTATTGAAAAAATAATTTTTTACTATCGCAAGTTTTAATTGCGCCAGGGACTGCCTTTTCTATAGTAAATTATTCAAAAAATAATTTTCTACTGTCGCAAATTTTAATTACGCCAGGGATTGCCTTTTCTATAGTAAATTATTCAAAAAATAATTTTTTACTGTCGCAAATTTTAAATATCCCAGGGATTGCCTTTTCTATAGTAAATTATTCAAAAAATAATTTTCAACTGTCGCAAATTTTAATTGCGCCAGGGATTGCCTTTTCTATAGTAAATTATTCAAAACATAATTTTCTACTGTCGCAAATTTTAATTACGCCAGGGATTGCCTTTGCTCTAGTAAATTATTCAAAAAATAATTTTTTACTGTTGCAAATTTTAAATATCCCCGGGATTGCCTTTTCTATAGTAAATTATTCAAAAAATAATTTTCAACTGTCGCAAATTTTAATTACGCCAGGGATTGCCTTTTCTATAGTAAATTATTCAAAAAATAATTTTTTACTGTCGCAAATTTTAATTACGCCAGGGATTGCCTTTTCTATAGTAAATTATTCAAAAAATAATTTTTCACTGTCGCAAATTTTAAATATCCCAGGGATTGCCTTTTCTATAGTAAATTATTCAAAAAATAATTTTCTACTGTCGCAAATTTTAATTGCGCCAGGGATTGCCTTTTCTATAGTAAATTATTCAAAAAATAATTTTTTACTGTCGCAAATTTTAATTACGCCAGGGGTTGCTTTTTCTATAGTAAATTATTCAAAAAATAATTTTTTTCTGTCGCAAATTTTAAATATCCCAGGGATTGCCTTTTCTATAGTAAATTATTCAAAAAATAATTTTCAACTGTCGAAAATTTTAATTGCGCCAGGGATTGCCTTTTCTATAGTAAATTTTTCAAAAAATAATTTTTTACTCTCGCAAATTTCTATTTCGCCAGGTAAATTTTTCACAAATTAATTTTCTACTGTCGCAAATTTTAATTACGCCAGGGATTGCCTTTTCTATAGTAAATTATTCAAAAAATAATTTTCAACTGTCGCAAATTTTAATTGCGCCAGGGATTGCCTTTTCTATAGTAAATTATTCAAAAAATAATTTTCTACTGTCGCAAATTTTAAGTGCGCCAGGGATTGCATTTTCTATAGTAAATTATTCAAAAATTAATTTTCTACTGTTGCAAATTTTAATTGCGCCAGGGATTGCCTTTTCTATAGTAAATTATTCAAAAAATAATTTTTTTCTGTCGCAAATTTTAATTTCACCAGGGATTGCCTTTTCTATAGTAAATTATTCAAAAAATAATTTTCTACTGTCGCAAATTTTAATTACGCCAGGGATTGCCTTTTCTATAGTAAATTATTCAAAAAATAATTTTCTACTGTCGCAAATTGTAATTACGCCAGGGATTGCCTTTTCTATAGTAAATTATTCAAAAAATAATTTTTTACTGTCGCAAATTTTAAATATCCCAGGGATTGCCTTTTCTATAGTAAATTATTCAAAAAATAATTTTCAACTGTCGCAAATTTTAATTACGCCAGGGATTGCCTTTTCTATAGTAAATTATTCAAAAAATAATTTTTTACTGTCGCAAATTTTAAATATCCCAGGGATTGCCTTTTCTCTAGTAAATTATTCAAAAAATAATTTTTTACTGTCGCAAATTTTAAATATCCCAGGGATTGCCTTTTCTATAGTAAATTATTCGAAAAATAATTTTCAACTGTCGCAAATTTTAATTACGCCAGGGATTGCCTTTTCTATAGTAAATTATTCAAAAAATAATTTTCAACTGGCGCAAATTTTAATTACGCCAGGGATTGCCTTTTCTATAGTAAATTATTCAAAAAATAATTTTCTACTGTCGCAAATTTTAATTACGCCAGGGATTGCCTTTTCTATAGTAAATTATTCAAAAAATAATTTTCTACTGTCGCAAATTTTAATTGCGCCAGGGATTGTCTTTTCTATAGTAAATTATTCAAAAAATAATTTTCAACTGTCGCAAATTTCAATTTCGCCAGGTAAATTTTTCACAAATTAATTTTCTACTGTCGCAAATTTTAATTACGCCAGGGATTGCCTTTTCTATAGTAAATTATTCAAAAAATAATTTTCAACTGTCGCAAATTTTAATTGCGCCAGGGATTGCCTTTTCTATAGTAAATTATTCAAAAAATAATTTTCTACTGTCGCAAATTTTAAGTGCGCCAGGGATTGCATTTTCTATAGTAAATTATTCAAAAATTAATTTTCTACTGTTGCAAAATTTAATTGCGCCAGGGATTGCCTTTTCTATAGTAAATTATTCAAAAAATAATTTTTTACTGTCGCAAATTTTAATTACGCCAGGGATTGCCTTTTCTATAGTAAATTATTCAAAAAATAATTTTCTACTGTCGCAAATTTTAATTACGCCAGGGATTGCCTTTTCTATAGTAAATTATTCAAAAAATAATTTTCTACTGTCGCAAATTGTAATTACGCCAGGGATTGCCTTTTCTATAGTAAATTATTCAAAAAATAATTTTTACTGTCGCATATTTTAAATATCCCAGGGATTGCCTTTTCTATAGTAAATTATTCAAAAAATAATTTTTTACTGTCGCAAATTTTAAATATCCCAGGGATTGCCTTTTCTATAGTAAATTATTCAAAAAATAATTTTCAACTGTCGCAAATTTTAATTACGCCAGGGATTGCCTTTTCTATAGTAAATTATTCAAAAAATAATTTTTTACTGTCGCAAATTTTGAATATCCCAGGGATTGCCTTTTCTATAGTAAATTATTCAAAAAATAATTTTTTACTGTCGCAAATTTTAAATATCCCAGGGATTGCCTTTTCTATAGTAAATTATTCAAAAAATAATTTTCAACTGTCGCAAATTTTAATTACGCCAGGGATTGCCTTTTCTATAGTAAATTATTCAAAAAATAATTTTCAACTGTCGCAAATTTTAATTACGCCAGGGATTGCCTTTTCTATAGTAAATTATTCAAAAAATAATTTTCTACTGTCGCAAATTTTAATTACGCCAGGGATTGCCTTTTCTATAGTAAATTATTCAAAAAATAATTTTCTACTGTCGCAAATTTTAATTGCGCCAGGGATTGTCTTTTCTATAGTAAATTATTCAAAAAATAATTTTCAACTGTCGCAAATTTCAGTTTCGCCAGGTAAATTTTTCACAAATTAATTTTCTACTGTCGCAAATTTTAATTACGCCAGGGATTACCTTTTCTATAGTAAATTATTCAAAAAATAATTTTCAACTGTCGCAAATTTTAATTGCGCCAGGGATTGCCTTTTCTATAGTAAATTATTCAAAAAATAATTTTCTACTGTCGCAAATTTTAAGTGCGCCAGGGATTGCATTTTCTATAGTAAATTATTCAAAAATTAATTTTCTACTGTTGCAAATTTTAATTGCGCCAGGGATTGCCTTTTCTATAGTAAATTATTCAAAAAATAATTTTTTACTGTCGCAAATTTTAATTACGCCAGGGATTGCCTTTTCTATAGTAAATTATTCAAAAAATAATTTTCTACTGTCGCAAATTTTAATTACGCCAGGGATTGCCTTTTCTATAGTAAATTATTCAAAAAATAATTTTCTACTGTCGCAAATTGTAATTACGCCAGGGATTGCCTTTTCTATAGTAAATTATTCAAAAAATAATTTTTACTGTCGCATATTTTAAATATCCCAGGGATTGCCTTTTCTATAGTAAATTATTCAAAAAATAATTTTTTACTGTCGCAAATTTTAAATATCCCAGGGATTGCCTTTTCTATAGTAAATTATTCAAAAAATAATTTTCAACTGTCGCAAATTTTAATTACGCCAGGGATTGCCTTTTCTATAGTAAATTATTCAAAAAATAATTTTTTACTGTCGCAAATTTTGAATATCCCAGGGATTGCCTTTTCTATAGTAAATTATTCAAAAAATAATTTTTTACTGTCGCAAATTTTAAATATCCCAGGGATTGCCTTTTCTATAGTAAATTATTCAAAAAATAATTTTCAACTGTCGCAAATTTTAATTACGCCAGGGATTGCCTTTTCTATAGTAAATTATTCAAAAAATAATTTTCAACTGGCGCAAATTTTAATTACGCCAGGGATTGCCTTTTCTATAGTAAATTATTCAAAAAATAATTTTCTACTGTCGCAAATTTTAATTACGCCAGGGATTGCCTTTTCTATAGTAAATTATTCAAAAAATAATTTTCTACTGTCGCAAATTTTAATTGCGCCAGGGATTGTCTTTTCTATAGTAAATTATTCAAAAAATAATTTTCAACTGTCGCAAATTTCAATTTCGCCAGGTAAATTTTTCACAAATTAATTTTCTACTGTCGCAAATTTTAATTACGCCAGGGATTGCCTTTTCTATAGTAAATTATTCAAAAAATAATTTTCAACTGTCGCAAATTTTAATTGCGCCAGGGATTGCCTTTTCTATAGTAAATTATTCAAAAAATAATTTTCTACTGTCGCAAATTTTAAGTGCGCCAGGGATTGCATTTTCTATAGTAAATTATTCAAAAATTAATTTTCTACTGTTGCAAAATTTAATTGCGCCAGGGATTGCCTTTTCTATAGTAAATTATTCAAAAAATAATTTTTTACTGTCGCAAATTTTAATTACGCCAGGGATTGCCTTTTCTATAGTAAATTATTCAAAAAATAATTTTCTACTGTCGCAAATTTTAATTACGCCAGGGATTGCCTTTTCTATAGTAAATTATTCAAAAAATAATTTTCTACTGTCGCAAATTGTAATTACGCCAGGGATTGCCTTTTCTATAGTAAATTATTCAAAAAATAATTTTTACTGTCGCATATTTTAAATATCCCAGGGATTGCCTTTTCTATAGTAAATTATTCAAAAAATAATTTTTTACTGTCGCAAATTTTAAATATCCCAGGGATTGCCTTTTCTATAGTAAATTATTCAAAAAATAATTTTCAACTGTCGCAAATTTTAATTACGCCAGGGATTGCCTTTTCTATAGTAAATTATTCAAAAAATAATTTTTTACTGTCGCAAATTTTGAATATCCCAGGGATTGCCTTTTCTATAGTAAATTATTCAAAAAATAATTTTTTACTGTCGCAAATTTTAAATATCCCAGGGATTGCCTTTTCTATAGTAAATTATTCAAAAAATAATTTTCAACTGTCGCAAATTTTAATTACGCCAGGGATTGCCTTTTCTATAGTAAATTATTCAAAAAATAATTTTCAACTGTCGCAAATTTTAATTACGCCAGGGATTGCCTTTTCTATAGTAAATTATTCAAAAAATAATTTTCTACTGTCGCAAATTTTAATTACGCCAGGGATTGCCTTTTCTATAGTAAATTATTCAAAAAATAATTTTCTACTGTCGCAAATTTTAATTGCGCCAGGGATTGTCTTTTCTATAGTAAATTATTCAAAAAATAATTTTCAACTGTCGCAAATTTCAGTTTCGCCAGGTAAATTTTTCACAAATTAATTTTCTACTGTCGCAAATTTTAATTACGCCAGGGATTACCTTTTCTATAGTAAATTATTCAAAAAATAATTTTCAACTGTCGCAAATTTTAATTGCGCCAGGGATTGCCTTTTCTATAGTAAATTATTCAAAAAATAATTTTCTACTGTCGCAAATTTTAAGTGCGCCAGGGATTGCATTTTCTATAGTAAATTATTCAAAAATTAATTTTCTACTGTTGCAAATTTTAATTGCGCCAGGGATTGCCTTTTCTATAGTAAATTATTCAAAAAATAATTTTTTACTGTCGCAAATTTTAATTACGCCAGGGATTGCCTTTTCTATAGTAAATTATTCAAAAAATAATTTTCTACTGTCGCAAATTTTAATTACGCCAGGGATTGCCTTTTCTATAGTAAATTATTCAAAAAATAATTTTCTACTGTCGCAAATTGTAATTACGCCAGGGATTGCCTTTTCTATAGTAAATTATTCAAAAAATAATTTTTACTGTCGCATATTTTAAATATCCCAGGGATTGCCTTTTCTATAGTAAATTATTCAAAAAATAATTTTTTACTGTCGCAAATTTTAAATATCCCAGGGATTGCCTTTTCTATAGTAAATTATTCAAAAAATAATTTTCAACTGTCGCAAATTTTAATTACGCCAGGGATTGCCTTTTCTATAGTAAATTATTCAAAAAATAATTTTTTACTGTCGCAAATTTTGAATATCCCAGGGATTGCCTTTTCTATAGTAAATTATTCAAAAAATAATTTTTTACTGTCGCAAATTTTAAATATCCCAGGGATTGCCTTTTCTATAGTAAATTATTCAAAAAATAATTTTCAACTGTCGCAAATTTTAATTACGCCAGGGATTGCCTTTTCTATAGTAAATTATTCAAAAAATAATTTTCAACTGTCGCAAATTTTAATTACGCCAGGGATTGCCTTTTCTATAGTAAATTATTCAAAAAATAATTTTCTACTGTCGCAAATTTTAATTACGCCAGGGATTGCCTTTTCTATAGTAAATTATTCAAAAAATAATTTTCTACTGTCGCAAATTTTAATTGCGCCAGGGATTGTCTTTTCTATAGTAAATTATTCAAAAAATAATTTTCTACTGTCGCAAATTTTAATTACGCCAGGGATTGCCTTTTCTATAGTAAATTATTCAAAAAATAATTTTTTACTGTCGCAAATTTTAATTACGCCAGGGATTGCCTTTTCTATAGTAAATTATTCAAAAAATAATTTTTTACTCTCGCAAATTTTAATTGCGCCAGGGATTGCCTTTTCTATAGTTAATTATTCAAAAAATAATTTTTTACTCTCTCAAATTTTAATTACGCCAGGGATTGCCTTTTCTATAGTAAATTATTCAAAAAATATTTTTTTACTGTCGCAAATTTTAATTACGCCAGGGATTGCCTTTTCTATAGTAAATTATTCAAAAAATAATTTTCAACTGTCGCAAATTTTATGTGCGCCAGGGATTGCCTTTTCTACAGTAAATTATTCAAAAAATAATTTTTTACTGTCGCAAATTTTAAATATCCCAGGGATTGCCTTTTCTATTGTAAATTATTCAAAAAATAATTTTCAACTGTCGCAAATTTTAATTACGCCAGGGATTGCCTTTTCTATAGTAATTATTCAAAAAATAATTTTTTACTGTCGCAAATTTTAATTACGCCAGGGATTGCCTTTTCTATAGTAAATTATTCAAAAAATAATTTTTTACTGTCGCAAATTTCAATTTCGCCAGGTAAATTTTTCACAAATTAATTTTCTACTGTCGCAAATTGTAATTACGCCAGAGATTGCCTTTTCTATAGTAAATTATTCAAAAAATAATTTTCAACTGTCGCAAATTTTAATTACGCCAGGGATTGTCTTTTCTATAGTAAATTATTCAAAAAATAATTTTTTACTGTCGCAAATTTTAATTACGCCAGGGATTGCCTTTTCTATAGTAAATTATTCAAAAAATAATTTTCTACTGTCGCAAATTTTAATTGCGCCAGGGATTGCCTTTTCTATAGTAAACTTTTCAAAAAATAATTTTCTACTGTCGCAAATTTTAATTACGCCTGGGATTGCCTTTTCTATAGTAAATTATTCAAAAAATAATTTTCTACTGTCGCAAATTTTAATTACGCCAGGGATTGCCTTTTCTATAGTAAATTATTCAAAAAATAATTTTATACTGTCGCAAATTTTAAATACGCCAGGGATTGCCTTTTCTATAGTAAATTATTCAAAAAATAATTTTCTACTCTCGCAAATTTTAATTACGCCAGGGATTGCCTTTTCTATAGTAAATTATTCAAAAAATAATTTTTTACTATCGCAAGTTTTAATTGCGCCAGGGATTGCCTTTTCTATAGTAAATTATTCAAAAAATAATTTTCTACTGTCGCAAATTTTAATTGCGCCAGGGATTGCCTTTTCTATAGTAAATTATTCAAAAAATAATTTTATACTGTCGCAAATTTTAAATAAGCCAGGGATTGCCTTTTCTATAGTAAATTATTCAAAAAATAATTTTCTACTGTCGCAAATTTTAATTACGCCAGGGATTGCCTTTTCTATAATAAATTATTCAAAAAATAATTTTCTATTGTCGCAAATTTTAATTGCGCCAGGGATTGCCTTTTCTATAGTAAACTTTTCAAAAAATAATTTTATTCTGTCGCAAATTTTAATTACGCCAGGGATTGCCTTTTCTATAGTAAATTATTCAAAAAATAATTTTCTACTGTCGCAAATTTTAATTACGCCAGGTATTGCCTTTTCTATAGTAAATTATTCAAAAAATAATTTTTTACACTCGCAAATTTCAATTTCGCCAGGTAAATTTTTCACAAATTAATTTTCTACTGTCGCAAATTGTAATTACGCCAGGGATTGTCTTTTCTATAGTAAATTATTCAAAAAATAATTTTTTACTCTCGCAAATTCTAATTACGCCAGGGATTGTCTTTTCTATAGTAAATTATTCAAAAAATAATTTTCTACTGTCGCATATTTTAATTGCGCCAGGGATTGCCTTTTCTATAGTAAATTATTCAAAAAATAATTTTCTACTGTCGCAAATTGTAATTACGCCAGGGATTGCCTTTTCTATAGTGAATTATTCAAAAAATAATTTTATACAGTCGCAAATTTTAAATACGCCAGGGATTGCCTTTTCTATAGTAAATTATTCAAAAAATAATTTTCTACTGTCGCAAATTTTAATTACGCCAGGGATTGCCTTTTCTATAGTAAATTATTCAAAAAATAATTTTCTACTGTCGCAAATTTTAATTGCGCCAGGGATTGCCTTTTCTATAGTAAATTATTCAAAAAATAATTTTATACTGTCGCAAATTTTAAATACGCCAGGGATTGCCTTTTCTATAGTAAATTATTCAAAAAATAATTTTCTACTGTCGCAAATTTTAATTACGCCAGGGATTGCCTTTTCTATAGTAAATTATTCAAAAAATAATTTTCTACTGTCGCAAATTTTAATTACGCCAGGGATTGCCTTTTCTATAGTAAATTATTCAAAAAATAATTTTCAACTGTCGCAAATTTTAATTACGCCAGGGATTGCCTTTTCTATAGTAAATTATTCAAAAAATAATTTTCTACTGTTGAAAATTGTAATTACGCCAGGGATTGCCTTTTCTATAGTAAATTATTCAAAAAATAATTTTATACTGTCGCAAATTTTAAATACGCCAGGGATTGCCTTTTCTATAGTAAATTATTCAAAAAATAATTTTCTACTGTCGCAAATTTTAATTACGCCAGGGATTGCCTTTTCTATAGTAAATTATTCAAAAAATAATTTTTTACTGTCGCAAATTTTAAATATCCCAGGGATTGCCTTTTCTATAGTAAATTATTAAAAAAATAATTTTCTACTGTCGCAAATTTCAATTTCGCAAGGTAAATTTTTCACAAATTAATTTTCTATTGTCGCAAATTGTAATTACGCCAGGGATTGCCTTTTCTATAGTAAATTATTCAAAAAATAATTTTTTACTGTCGCAAATTTTAATTACGCCAGGGATTGCCTTTTCTATAGTAAATTATTCAAAAAATAATTTTTAATGTCGCAAATTTTATTTACGCCAGGGATTGCCTTTTCTATAGTAAATTATTCCAAAAATAATTTTCTACTGTCGCAAATTGTAATTACGCCAGGGATTGCCTTTTCTATAGTAAATTATTAAAAAAATAATTTTTTACTGTCGCAAATTTTAAATATCCCAGGGATTGCCTTTTCTATAGTAAACTATTCAAAAAATAATTTTCTACTGTCGCAAATTTTAATTACGCCAGGGATTGCCTTTTCTATAGTAAATTATTCAAAAAATAATTTTTTACTGTCGCAAATTTTAATTACGCCAGGGATTGCCTTTTCTATAGTAAATTATTCAAAAAATAATTTTCTACCGTCGCAAATTTTAATTACGCCAGGGATTGCCTTTTCTATAGTAAATTATTCAAAAAATAATTTTTTACTATCGCAAGTTTTAATTGCGCCAGGGATTGCCTTTTCTATAGTAAATTATTCAAAAAATAATTTTCTAATGTCGCAAATTTGTCGCAAATTTTAAATACGCCAGGGATTGCCTTTTCTATAGTAAATTATTCAAAAAATTATTTTCTACTGTTGCAAATTTTAATTGCGCCAGGGATTGCCTTTTCTATAGTAAATTATTCAAAAAATAATTTTATACTGTCGCAAATTTTAAATACGCCAGGGATTGCCTTTTCTATATTAAATTATTCAAAAAATAATTTTCTACTGTCGCAAATTTTAATTTCGCCAGGGATTGCCTTTTCTATAGTAAATTATTCAAAAAATAATTTTTTACTAACTATCGGAAGTTTTAATTACGCCAGGGGATTGCCTTTACTATAGTAAATTATTCAAAAAATAATTTTCTACTGTCGCAAATTTTAATTGCGCCAGAGATTGCCTATTCTATAGTAAACTTTTCAAAAAATAATGTTCTACTGTCGCAAATTTTAATTACGCCAGGGATTGCCTTTTCTATAGTAAATTATTCAAAAAATAATTTTCTACTGTCGCAAATTTTAATTACGCCAGGGATTGCCTTTTCTATAGTAAATTATTAAAAAATAATTTTTTACTCTCGCAAATTTCAATTTCGCCAGGTAAATTTTTCACAATTAATTTTCTACTGTCGCAAATTGTAATTACGCCAGGGATTGCCTTTTCTATAGTAAAATTATTCAAAAAATAATTTTTTACTATCGCAAATTTTAATTACGCCAGGGATTGCCTTTTCTATAGTAAATTATTCAAAAAATAATTTTTTACTGTCGCAAATTTTAACTGCGCCAGGATGGCCTTTTCTATAGTAAATTATTCAAAAAATATTTTCAACTGTCGCAAATTTCAATTTCGCCAGGTAAATTTTTCACAAATTAATTTTCTACTGTCGCAAATTTTAATTACGCCAGGGATTGCCTTTTCTATAGTAAATTATTCAAAAAATAATTTTCAACTGTCGCAAATTTAATTACGCCAGGGATTGCCTTTTCTATAGTAAATTATTCAAAAATAATTCTTTACTCTCGCAAATTTTAATTAGGCCAGGGATTGCCTTTTCTATAGTAATTATTCAAAAAATAATTTTTTTACTGTCGCAAATTTCAATTTCGCCAGGTAAATTTTTCACAAATTAATTTTCTATTGTCGCAAATTGTAATTACGCCAGGATTGCCTTTTCTATAGTAAATTATTCAAAAAATAATTTTTTACTGTCGAAAATTTTAATTACGCCAGGGATTGCCTTTTCTATAGTAAATTATTCAAAAAATAATTTTTTAATGTCGCAAATTTTATTTACGCCAGGGATTGCCTTTTCTATAGTAAATTATTCCAAAAATAATTTTCTACTGTCGCAAATTGTAATTACGCCAGGGATTGCCTTCTCTATAGTAAATTATTCAAAAAATAATTTTTTACTGTCGCAAATTTTAAATATCCCAGGGATTGCCTTTTCTATAGTAAATTATTCAAAAAATAATTTTCTACTGTCGCAAATTTTAATTTCGCCAGGGATTGCCTTTTCT
The DNA here is from genome assembly GCA_963930735.1 of Dioctria linearis. NCBI lineage: Eukaryota > Metazoa > Arthropoda > Insecta > Diptera > Asilidae > Dioctria > Dioctria linearis. The sequence continues at coordinate 20,217 of CAWVNZ010001809.1, read as the reverse complement.
ATAGTAAAATATTCAAAAAATAATTTTTTACTATCGGAAGTTTTAATTACGCCAGGGATTGCCTTTACTATAGTAAATTATTCAAAAAATAATTTTCTACTGTCGCAAATTTTAATTGCGCCAGAGATTGCCTATTCTATAGTAAACTTTTCAAAAAATAATGTTCTACTGTCGCAAATTTTAATTACGCCAGGGATTGCCTTTTCTATAGTAAATTATTCAAAAAATAATTTTCTACTGTCGCAAATTTTAATTACGCCAGGGATTGCCTTTTCTATAGTAAATTATTAAAAAATAATTTTTTACTCTCGCAAATTTCAATTTCGCCAGGTAAATTTTTCACAAATTAATTTTCTACTGTCGCAAATTGTAATTACGCCAGGGATTGCCTTTTCTATAGTAAATTATTCAAAAAATAATTTTTTACTATCGCAAATTTTAATTACGCCAGGGATTGACTTTTCTATAGTAAATTATTAAAAAAATAATTTTTTACTGTCGCAAATTTTAATTGCGCCAGGGATGGCCTTTTCTATAGTAAATTATTCAAAAAATAATTTTCAACTGTCGCAAATTTCAATTTCGCCAGGTAAATATTTCACAAATTAATTTTCTACTGTCGCAAATTCTAATTACGCCAGGGATTGCCTTTTCTATAGTAAATTATTCAAAAAATAATTTTCAACTGTCGCACATTTTAATTGCGCCAGGGATTGCCTTTTCTATAGTAAACTTTTCAAAAAATAATTTTCAACTGTCGCAAATTTTAAGTGCGCCATGGATTGCCTTTTCTACAGTAAATTATTCAAAAAATAATTTTTTACTGTCGCAAATTTTAAATATCCCAGGGATTGCCTTTTCTATAGTAAATTATTCAAAAATTAATTTTCAATTGTCGCAAATTTTAATTTCGCCAGGGATTGCCTTTTCTATAGTAAATTATTCAAAAAATAATTTTTTACTGTCGCAAATTTTAATTACGCCAGGGATTGTCTTTTCTATAGTAAATTATTCAAAAAATAATTTTTTACTGTCGCAAATTTCAATTTCGCCAGGTAAATTTTTCACAAATTAATTTTCTACTGTCGCAAATTTTAATTACGCCAGGGATTGCCTTTTCTATAGTAAATTAATTATTCAAAAAATAATTTTTTACTGTCGCAAATTTTAGTTACGTCCAGGGATTGCCTTTTCTATAGTAAATTATTCAAAAAATAATTTTTTACTGTCGCAAATTTTAACTACGCCAGGGATTGCCTTTTCTATAGTAAATTATTCAAATAAATAATTTTCTACTGTTGCAAATTTTATTTGCGCCAGGGATTGCCTTTTCTATAGTAAATTATTCAAAAAATAATTTTTTAATGTCGCAAATTGTAATTACGCAGGGGTTGCCTTTTCTATAGTAAATTATTCAAAAAATAATTTTCTACTGTCGCAAATTTTAATTACGCCAGGTATTGCCTTTTCTATAGTAAATTATTCAAAATATTAATTTTTACCGTCACAAATTTTAATTACGCAGGGATTGCCTTTTCTATAGTAAATTACTCAAAAAATAATTTTCTACTGTCGCAAATTTTTAATTGCGCCAGGGATTGCCTTTTCTATAGTAAATTATTCAAAAAATAATTTTTTACTCTCGCAAATTGTAATTACGCCAGGGATTGCCTTTTCTATAGTAAATTATTCAAAAAATAATTTTTTACTCTCGCAAATTTTAATTACGCCAGGGATTGCCTTTTCTATAGTAAACTTTTCAAAAAATAATTTTCTACTGTCGCAAATTTTAATTACGCCAGGGATTGCCTTTTCTATAGTAAATTATTCAAAAAATAATTTTTTACTGTCGCAAATTTTAATTGCGCCAGGGATTGCCTTTCCTATAGTAAACTTTTCAAAAAATTATTTTCTACTGTCGCAAATTTTAATTACGCTAGGGATTGCCCTTTTCTATAGTAAATTATTCAAAAAATAATTTTCTACTGTCGCAAATTGTAATTACGCCAGGGATTGCCTTTTCTATAGTAAATTATTCAAAAAATAATTTTATACTGTCGCAAATTTTAGATACCCCAGGGATTGCCTTTTCTATATTAAATTATTCAAAAAATAATTTTCTACTGTCGCAAATTTTAATTACGCAGGGATTGCCTTTTCTATAGTAAATTATTCAAAAAATAATTTTTACTATCGCAAGTTTTAATTGCGCCAGGGATTCCCTTTTCTATAGTAAATTATTCAAAAAATAATTTTTACTGTCGCAAATTTCAATTTCGCCAGGTAAATTTTTCACAAATTAATTTTCTACTGTCGCAAATTTAATTACGCCAGGGATTGCCTTTTCTATAGTAAATTATTCAAAAAATAATTTTTTACTGTCGCAAATTTTAATTACGCCAGGGATTGCCTTTTCTATAGTAAATTATTCAAAAATAATTTTTTACTGTCGCAAATTTTAACTACGCCCAGGGATTGCCTTTTCTATAGTAAATTATTCAAAAAATAATTTTCTACTGTTGCAAATTTAATTGCGCCAGGGATTGCCTTTTCTATAGTAAATTATTCAAAAAATAATTTTTTAATGTCGCAAATTGTAATTACGCCAGGGGTTGCCTTTCTATAGTAAATTATTCAAAAAATAATTTTCTACTGTCGCAAATTTTAATTACGCCCAGGTATTGCCTTTTCTATAGTAAATTATTCAAAATATTAATTTTTTACCGTCACAAATTTTAATTACGCCAGGGATTGCCTTTTTCTATAGTAAATTATTCAAAAAATAATTTTCTACTGTCGCAAATTTTAATTGCGCCAGGGATTGCCTTTTCTATAGTAAATTATTCAAAAAATAATTTTTACTCTCGCAAATTGTAATTACGCCAGGGATTGCCTTTTCTATAGTAAATTATTCAAAAAATAATTTTTTACTCTCGCAAATTTTAATTACGCCAGGGATTGCCTTTTCTATAGTAAACTTTTCAAAAAATAATTTTCTACTGTCGCAAATTTTAATTACGCCAGGGATTGCCTTTTCTATAGTAAATTATTCAAAAAATAATTTTTACTGTCGCATATTTTAAATATCCCAGGGATTGCCTTTTCTATAGTAAATTATTCAAAAAATAATTTTTTACTGTCGCAAATTTTAAATATCCCAGGGATTGCCTTTTCTATAGTAAATTATTCAAAAAATAATTTTCAACTGTCGCAAATTTTAATTACGCCAGGGATTGCCTTTTCTATAGTAAATTATTCAAAAAATAATTTTCTACTGTCGCAAATTGTAATTACGCCAGGGATTGCCTTTTCTATAGTAAATTATTCAAAAAATAATTTTATACTGTCGCAAATTTTAGATACCCCAGGGATTGCCTTTTCTATAGTAAATTATTCAAAAAATAATTTTTTACTGTCGCAAATTTTGAATATCCCAGGGATTGCCTTTTCTATAGTAAATTATTCAAAAAATAATTTTTTACTGTCGCAAATTTTAAATATCCCAGGGATTGCCTTTTCTATAGTAAATTATTCAAAAAATAATTTTCAACTGTCGCAAATTTTAATTACGCCAGGGATTGCCTTTTCTATAGTAAATTATTCAAAAAATAATTTTCAACTGTCGCAAATTTTAATTACGCCAGGGATTGCCTTTTCTATAGTAAATTATTCAAAAAATAATTTTCTACTGTCGCAAATTTTAATTACGCCAGGGATTGCCTTTTCTATAGTAAATTATTCAAAAAATAATTTTCTACTGTCGCAAATTTTAATTGCGCCAGGGATTGTCTTTTCTATAGTAAATTATTCAAAAAATAATTTTCAACTGTCGCAAATTTCAGTTTCGCCAGGTAAATTTTTCACAAATTAATTTTCTACTGTCGCAAATTTTAATTACGCCAGGGATTACCTTTTCTATAGTAAATTATTCAAAAAATAATTTTCAACTGTCGCAAATTTTAATTGCGCCAGGGATTGCCTTTTCTATAGTAAATTATTCAAAAAATAATTTTCTACTGTCGCAAATTTTAAGTGCGCCAGGGATTGCATTTTCTATAGTAAATTATTCAAAAATTAATTTTCTACTGTTGCAAATTTTAATTGCGCCAGGGATTGCCTTTTCTATAGTAAATTATTCAAAAAATAATTTTTTACTGTCGCAAATTTTAATTACGCCAGGGATTGCCTTTTCTATAGTAAATTATTCAAAAAATAATTTTCTACTGTCGCAAATTTTAATTACGCCAGGGATTGCCTTTTCTATAGTAAATTATTCAAAAAATAATTTTCTACTGTCGCAAATTGTAATTACGCCAGGGATTGCCTTTTCTATAGTAAATTATTCAAAAAATAATTTTTACTGACGCATATTTTAAATATCCCAGGGATTGCCTTTTCTATAGTAAATTATTCAAAAAATAATTTTTTACTGTCGCAAATTTTAAATATCCCAGGGATTGCCTTTTCTATAGTAAATTATTCAAAAAATAATTTTCAACTGTCGCAAATTTTAATTACGCCAGGGATTGCCTTTTCTATAGTAAATTATTCAAAAAATAATTTTTTACTGTCGCAAATTTTGAATATCCCAGGGATTGCCTTTTCTATAGTAAATTATTCAAAAAATAATTTTTTACTGTCGCAAATTTTAAATATCCCAGGGATTGCCTTTTCTATAGTAAATTATTCAAAAAATAATTTTCAACTGTCGCAAATTTTAATTACGCCAGGGATTGCCTTTTCTATAGTAAATTATTCAAAAAATAATTTTCAACTGTCGCAAATTTTAATTACGCCAGGGATTGCCTTTTCTATAGTAAATTATTCAAAAAATAATTTTCTACTGTCGCAAATTTTAATTACGCCAGGGATTGCCTTTTCTATAGTAAATTATTCAAAAAATAATTTTCTACTGTCGCAAATTTTAATTGCGCCAGGGATTGTCTTTTCTATAGTAAATTATTCAAAAAATAATTTTCTACTGTCGCAAATTTTAATTACGCCAGGGATTGCCTTTTCTATAGTAAATTATTCAAAAAATAATTTTTTACTGTCGCAAATTTTAATTACGCCAGGGATTGCCTTTTCTATAGTAAATTATTCAAAAAATAATTTTTTACTCTCGCAAATTTTAATTGCGCCAGGGATTGCCTTTTCTATAGTTAATTATTCAAAAAATAATTTTTTACTCTCTCAAATTTTAATTACGCCAGGGATTGCCTTTTCTATAGTAAATTATTCAAAAAATATTTTTTTACTGTCGCAAATTTTAATTACGCCAGGGATTGCCTTTTCTATAGTAAATTATTCAAAAAATAATTTTCAACTGTCGCAAATTTTATGTGCGCCAGGGATTGCCTTTTCTACAGTAAATTATTCAAAAAATAATTTTTTACTGTCGCAAATTTTAAATATCCCAGGGATTGCCTTTTCTATTGTAAATTATTCAAAAAATAATTTTCAACTGTCGCAAATTTTAATTACGCCAGGGATTGCCTTTTCTATAGTAATTATTCAAAAAATAATTTTTTACTGTCGCAAATTTTAATTACGCCAGGGATTGCCTTTTCTATAGTAAATTATTCAAAAAATAATTTTTTACTGTCGCAAATTTCAATTTCGCCAGGTAAATTTTTCACAAATTAATTTTCTACTGTCGCAAATTGTAATTACGCCAGAGATTGCCTTTTCTATAGTAAATTATTCAAAAAATAATTTTCAACTGTCGCAAATTTTAATTACGCCAGGGATTGTCTTTTCTATAGTAAATTATTCAAAAAATAATTTTTTACTGTCGCAAATTTTAATTACGCCAGGGATTGCCTTTTCTATAGTAAATTATTCAAAAAATAATTTTCTACTGTCGCAAATTTTAATTGCGCCAGGGATTGCCTTTTCTATAGTAAACTTTTCAAAAAATAATTTTCTACTGTCGCAAATTTTAATTACGCCTGGGATTGCCTTTTCTATAGTAAATTATTCAAAAAATAATTTTCTACTGTCGCAAATTTTAATTACGCCAGGGATTGCCTTTTCTATAGTAAATTATTCAAAAAATAATTTTATACTGTCGCAAATTTTAAATACGCCAGGGATTGCCTTTTCTATAGTAAATTATTCAAAAAATAATTTTCTACTCTCGCAAATTTTAATTACGCCAGGGATTGCCTTTTCTATAGTAAATTATTCAAAAAATAATTTTTTACTATCGCAAGTTTTAATTGCGCCAGGGATTGCCTTTTCTATAGTAAATTATTCAAAAAATAATTTTCTACTGTCGCAAATTTTAATTGCGCCAGGGATTGCCTTTTCTATAGTAAATTATTCAAAAAATAATTTTATACTGTCGCAAATTTAAAATAAGCCAGGGATTGCCTTTTCTATAGTAAATTATTCAAAAAATAATTTTCTACTGTCGCAAATTTTAATTACGCCAGGGATTGCCTTTTCTATAATAAATTATTCAAAAAATAATTTTCTATTGTCGCAAATTTTAATTGCGCCAGGGATTGCCTTTTCTATAGTAAACTTTTCAAAAAATAATTTTATTCTGTCGCAAATTTTAATTACGCCAGGGATTGCCTTTTCTATAGTAAATTATTCAAAAAATAATTTTCTACTGTCGCAAATTTTAATTACGCCAGGTATTGCCTTTTCTATAGTAAATTATTCAAAAAATAATTTTTTACACTCGCAAATTTCAATTTCGCCAGGTAAATTTTTCACAAATTAATTTTCTACTGTCGCAAATTGTAATTACGCCAGGGATTGTCTTTTCTATAGTAAATTATTCAAAAAATAATTTTTTACTCTCGCAAATTCTAATTACGCCAGGGATTGTCTTTTCTATAGTAAATTATTCAAAAAATAATTTTCTACTGTCGCATATTTTAATTGCGCCAGGGATTGCCTTTTCTATAGTAAATTATTCAAAAAATAATTTTCTACTGTCGCAAATTGTAATTACGCCAGGGATTGCCTTTTCTATAGTGAATTATTCAAAAAATAATTTTATACAGTCGCAAATTTTAAATACGCCAGGGATTGCCTTTTCTATAGTAAATTATTCAAAAAATAATTTTCTACTGTCGCAAATTTTAATTACGCCAGGGATTGCCTTTTCTATAGTAAATTATTCAAAAAATAATTTTCTACTGTCGCAAATTTTAATTGCGCCAGGGATTGCCTTTTCTATAGTAAATTATTCAAAAAATAATTTTATACTGTCGCAAATTTTAAATACGCCAGGGATTGCCTTTTCTATAGTAAATTATTCAAAAAATAATTTTCTACTGTCGCAAATTTTAATTACGCCAGGGATTGCCTTTTCTATAGTAAATTATTCAAAAAATAATTTTCTACTGTCGCAAATTTTAATTACGCCAGGGATTGCCTTTTCTATAGTAAATTATTCAAAAAATAATTTTCAACTGTCGCAAATTTTAATTACGCCAGGGATTGCCTTTTCTATAGTAAATTATTCAAAAAATAATTTTCTACTGTTGAAAATTGTAATTACGCCAGGGATTGCCTTTTCTATAGTAAATTATTCAAAAAATAATTTTATACTGTCGCAAATTTTAAATACGCCAGGGATTGCCTTTTCTATAGTAAATTATTCAAAAAATAATTTTCTACTGTCGCAAATTTTAATTACGCCAGGGATTGCCTTTTCTATAGTAAATTATTCAAAAAATAATTTTTTACTGTCGCAAATTTTAAATATCCCAGGGATTGCCTTTTCTATAGTAAATTATTAAAAAAATAATTTTCTACTGTCGCAAATTTCAATTTCGCCAGGTAAATTTTTCACAAATTAATTTTCTATTGTCGCAAATTGTAATTACGCCAGGGATTGCCTTTTCTATAGTAAATTATTCAAAAAATAATTTTTTACTGTCGCAAATTTTAATTACGCCAGGGATTGCCTTTTCTATAGTAAATTATTCAAAAAATAATTTTTAATGTCGCAAATTTTATTTACGCCAGGGATTGCCTTTTCTATAGTAAATTATTCCAAAAATAATTTTCTACTGTCGCAAATTGTAATTACGCCAGGGATTGCCTTTTCTATAGTAAATTATTAAAAAAATAATTTTTTACTGTCGCAAATTTTAAATATCCCAGGGATTGCCTTTTCTATAGTAAACTATTCAAAAAATAATTTTCTACTGTCGCAAATTTTAATTACGCCAGGGATTGCCTTTTCTATAGTAAATTATTCAAAAAATAATTTTTTACTGTCGCAAATTTTAATTACGCCAGGGATTGCCTTTTCTATAGTAAATTATTCAAAAAATAATTTTCTACCGTCGCAAATTTTAATTACGCCAGGGATTGCCTTTTCTATAGTAAATTATTCAAAAAATAATTTTTTACTATCGCAAGTTTTAATTGCGCCAGGGATTGCCTTTTCTATAGTAAATTATTCAAAAAATAATTTTCTAATGTCGCAAATTTGTCGCAAATTTTAAATACGCCAGGGATTGCCTTTTCTATAGTAAATTATTCAAAAAATTATTTTCTACTGTTGCAAATTTTAATTGCGCCAGGGATTGCCTTTTCTATAGTAAATTATTCAAAAAATAATTTTATACTGTCGCAAATTTTAAATACGCCAGGGATTGCCTTTTCTATATTAAATTATTCAAAAAATAATTTTCTACTGTCGCAAATTTTAATTTCGCCAGGGATTGCCTTTTCTATAGTAAATTATTCAAAAAATAATTTTTTACTATCGGAAGTTTTAATTACGCCAGGGATTGCCTTTACTATAGTAAATTATTCAAAAAATAATTTTCTACTGTCGCAAATTTTAATTGCGCCAGAGATTGCCTATTCTATAGTAAACTTTTCAAAAAATAATGTTCTACTGTCGCAAATTTTAATTACGCCAGGGATTGCCTTTTCTATAGTAAATTATTCAAAAAATAATTTTCTACTGTCGCAAATTTTAATTACGCCAGGGATTGCCTTTTCTATAGTAAATTATTAAAAAATAATTTTTTACTCTCGCAAATCTCAATTTCGCCAGGTAAATTTTTCACAAATTAATTTTCTACTGTCGCAAATTGTAATTACGCCAGGGATTGCCTTTTCTATAGTAAATTATTCAAAAAATAATTTTTTACTATCGCAAATTTTAATTACGCCAGGGATTGCCTTTTCTATAGAAAATTATTCAAAAAATAATTTTTTACTGTCGCAAATTTTAACTGCGCCAGGGATGGCCTTTTCTATAGTAAATTATTCAAAAAATAATTTTCAACTGTCGCAAATTTCAATTTCGCCAGGTAAATTTTTCACAAATTAATTTTCTACTGTCGCAAATTTTAATTACGCCAGGGATTGCCTTTTCTATAGTAAATTATTCAAAAAATAATTTTCAACTGTCGCAAATTTTAATTACGCCAGGGATTGCCTTTTCTATAGTAAATTATTCAAAAAATAATTCTTTACTCTCGCAAATTTTAATTAGGCCAGGGATTGCCTTTTCTATAGTAAATTATTCAAAAAATAATTTTTTACTGTCGCAAATTTCAATTTCGCCAGGTAAATTTTTCACAAATTAATTTTCTATTGTCGCAAATTGTAATTACGCCAGGGATTGCCTTTTCTATAGTAAATTATTCAAAAAATAATTTTTTACTGTCGAAAATTTTAATTACGCCAGGGATTGCCTTTTCTATAGTAAATTATTCAAAAAATAATTTTTTAATGTCGCAAATTTTATTTACGCCAGGGATTGCCTTTTCTATAGTAAATTATTCCAAAAATAATTTTCTACTGTCGCAAATTGTAATTACGCCAGGGATTGCCTTCTCTATAGTAAATTATTCAAAAAATAATTTTTTACTGTCGCAAATTTTAAATATCCCAGGGATTGCCTTTTCTATAGTAAATTATTCAAAAAATAATTTTCTACTGTCGCAAATTTTAATTTCGCCAGGGATTGCCTTTTCTATAGTAAAATATTCAAAAAATAATTTTTTACTATCGGAAGTTTTAATTACGCCAGGGATTGCCTTTACTATAGTAAATTATTCAAAAAATAATTTTCTACTGTCGCAAATTTTAATTGCGCCAGAGATTGCCTATTCTATAGTAAACTTTTCAAAAAATAATGTTCTACTGTCGCAAATTTTAATTACGCCAGGGATTGCCTTTTCTATAGTAAATTATTCAAAAAATAATTTTCTACTGTCGCAAATTTTAATTACGCCAGGGATTGCCTTTTCTATAGTAAATTATTAAAAAATAATTTTTTACTCTCGCAAATTTCAATTTCGCCAGGTAAATTTTTCACAAATTAATTTTCTACTGTCGCAAATTGTAATTACGCCAGGGATTGCCTTTTCTATAGTAAATTATTCAAAAAATAATTTTTTACTATCGCAAATTTTAATTACGCCAGGGATTGACTTTTCTATAGTAAATTATTAAAAAAATAATTTTTTACTGTCGCAAATTTTAATTGCGCCAGGGATGGCCTTTTCTATAGTAAATTATTCAAAAAATAATTTTCAACTGTCGCAAATTTCAATTTCGCCAGGTAAATATTTCACAAATTAATTTTCTACTGTCGCAAATTCTAATTACGCCAGGGATTGCCTTTTCTATAGTAAATTATTCAAAAAATAATTTTCAACTGTCGCACATTTTAATTGCTCCAGGGATTGCCTTTTCTATAGTAAACTTTTCAAAAAATAATTTTCAACTGTCGCAAATTTTAAGTGCGCCATGGATTGCCTTTTCTACAGTAAATTATTCAAAAAATAATTTTTTACTGTCGCAAATTTTAAATATCCCAGGGATTGCCTTTTCTATAGTAAATTATTCAAAAATTAATTTTCAATTGTCGCAAATTTTAATTTCGCCAGGGATTGCCTTTTCTATAGTAAATTATTCAAAAAATAATTTTTTACTGTCGCAAATTTTAATTACGCCAGGGATTGTCTTTTCTATAGTAAATTATTCAAAAAATAATTTTTTACTGTCGCAAATTTCAATTTCGCCAGGTAAATTTTTCACAAATTAATTTTCTACTGTCGCAAATTTTAATTACGCCAGGGATTGCCTTTTCTATAGTAAATTATTCAAAAAATAATTTTTTACTGTCGCAAATTTTAGTTACGCCAGGGATTGCCTTTTCTATAGTAAATTATTCAAAAAATAATTTTTTACTGTCGCAAATTTTAACTACGCCAGGGATTGCCTTTTCTATAGTAAATTATTCAAAAAATAATTTTCTACTGTTGCAAATTTTATTTGCGCCAGGGATTGCCTTTTCTATAGTAAATTATTCAAAAAATAATTTTTTAATGTCGCAAATTGTAATTACGCCAGGGGTTGCCTTTTCTATAGTAAATTATTCAAAAAATAATTTTCTACTGTCGCAAATTTTAATTACGCCAGGTATTGCCTTTTCTATAGTAAATTATTCAAAATATTAATTTTTTACCGTCACAAATTTTAATTACGCCAGGGATTGCCTTTTCTATAGTAAATTACTCAAAAAATAATTTTCTACTGTCGCAAATTTTAATTGCGCCAGGGATTGCCTTTTCTATAGTAAATTATTCAAAAAATAATTTTTTACTCTCGCAAATTGTAATTACGCCAGGGATTGCCTTTTCTATAGTAAATTATTCAAAAAATAATTTTTTACTCTCGCAAATTTTAATTACGCCAGGGATTGCCTTTTCTATAGTAAACTTTTCAAAAAATAATTTTCTACTGTCGCAAATTTTAATTACGCCAGGGATTGCCTTTTCTATAGTAAATTATTCAAAAAATAATTTTTTACTGTCGCAAATTTTAATTGCGCCAGGGATTGCCTTTCCTATAGTAAACTTTTCAAAAAATTATTTTCTACTGTCGCAAATTTTAATTACGCTAGGGATTGCCTTTTCTATAGTAAATTATTCAAAAAATAATTTTCTACTGTCGCAAATTGTAATTACGCCAGGGATTGCCTTTTCTATAGTAAATTATTCAAAAAATAATTTTATACTGTCGCAAATTTTAGATACCCCAGGGATTGCCTTTTCTATATTAAATTATTCAAAAAATAATTTTCTACTGTCGCAAATTTTAATTACGCCAGGGATTGCCTTTTCTATAGTAAATTATTCAAAAAATAATTTTTTACTATCGCAAGTTTTAATTGCGCCAGGGATTCCCTTTTCTATAGTAAATTATTCAAAAAATAATTTTTTACTGTCGCAAATTTCAATTTCGCCAGGTAAATTTTTCACAAATTAATTTTCTACTGTCGCAAATTTTAATTACGCCAGGGATTGCCTTTTCTATAGTAAATTATTCAAAAAATAATTTTTTACTGTCGCAAATTTTAATTACGCCAGGGATTGCCTTTTCTATAGTAAATTATTCAAAAAATAATTTTTTACTGTCGCAAATTTTAACTACGCCAGGGATTGCCTTTTCTATAGTAAATTATTCAAAAAATAATTTTCTACTGTTGCAAATTTTAATTGCGCCAGGGATTGCCTTTTCTATAGTAAATTATTCAAAAAATAATTTTTTAATGTCGCAAATTGTAATTACGCCAGGGGTTGCCTTTTCTATAGTAAATTATTCAAAAAATAATTTTCTACTGTCGCAAATTTTAATTACGCCAGGTATTGCCTTTTCTATAGTAAATTATTCAAAATATTAATTTTTTACCGTCACAAATTTTAATTACGCCAGGGATTGCCTTTTCTATAGTAAATTATTCAAAAAATAATTTTCTACTGTCGCAAATTTTAATTGCGCCAGGGATTGCCTTTTCTATAGTAAATTATTCAAAAAAATAATTTTTTACTCTCGCAAATTGTAATTACGCCAGGGATTGCCTTTTCTATAGTAAATTATTCAAAAAATAATTTTTTACTCTCGCAAATTTTAATTACGCCAGGGATTGCCTTTTCTATAGTAAACTTTTCAAAAAATAATTTTCTACTGTCGCAAATTTTAATTACGCCAGGGATTGCCTTTTCTATAGTAAATTATTCAAAAAATAATTTTTTACTGTCGCAAATTTTAATTGCGCCAGGGATTGCCTTTCCTATAGTAAACTTTTCAAAAAATTATTTTCTACTGTCGCAAATTTTAATTACGCTAGGGATTGCCTTTTCTATAGTAAATTATTCAAAAAATAATTTTCTACTGTCGCAAATTGTAATTACGCCAGGGATTGCCTTTTCTATAGTAAATTATTCAAAAAATAATTTTATACTGTCGCAAATTTTAGATACCCCAGGGATTGCCTTTTCTATAGTAAATTATTCAAAAAATAATTTTCTACTGTCGCAAATTTTAATTACGCCAGGGATTGCCTTTTCTATAGTAAATTATTCAAAATATAATTTTTTACTATCGCAAGTTTTAATTGCGCCAGGGATTCCCTTTTCTATAGTAAATTATTCAAAAAATAATTTTTTACTATCGCAAGTTTTAATTGCGCCAGGGATTGCCTTTTCTATAGTAAATTATTCAAAAAATAATTTTCTACTGTCGCAAATTTTAATTGCGCCAGGGATTGCCTTTTCTATAGTAAATTATTCAAAAAATAATTTTTTACTCTCGCAAATTTTAATTACGCCAGGGATTGCCTTTTCTATAGTAAATTATTCAAAAAATATTTTTCTACTGTTGCAAATTTTAATTGCGCCAGGGATTGCCTTTTCTATAGTAAATTATTCAAAAAATAATTTTTTACTGTCGCAAATTTTAATTACGCCAGGGATTGCCTTTTCTATAGTAAATTATTCAAAAAATAATTTTTTACTCTCGCAAATTTTAATTGCGCCAGGGTTTGCTTTTTCTATAGTAAATTATTCAAAAAAAAATTTTTACTCTCTCAAATTTTAATTACGCCAAGGATTGCCTTTTCTATAGTAAATTATTCAAAAAATATTTTTTTACTGTCGCAAATTTTAATTACGCCAGGGATTGCCTTTTCTATAGTAAATTATTCAAAAAATATTTTTTCACTGTCGCAAATTTTAATTACGCCAGGGATTGCCTTTTCTACAGTAAATTATTCAAAAAATAATTTTTTACTGTCGCAAATTTTAAATATCCCAGGGATTGCCTTTTCTATAGTAAATTATTCAAAAAATAATTTTCAACTGTCGCAAATTTTAATTACGCCAGGGATTGCCTTTTCTATAGTAATTATTCAAAAAATTATTTTTTACTGTCGCAAATTTTAATTACGCCAGGGATTGCCTTTTCTACAGTAAATTATTCAAAAAATAATTTTTTACTGTCGCAAATTTCAATTTCGCCAGGTAAATTTTTCACAAATTAATTTTCTACTGTCGCAAATTGTAATTACGCCAGGGATTGCCTTTTCTATAGTAAATTATTCAAAAAATAATTTTTTACTGTCGCAAATTTCAATTACGCCAGGGATTGACTTTTCTATAGTAAATTATTCAAAAAATAATTTTTTACTGTCGCAAATTTCAATTTCGCCAAGTAAATTTTTCACAAATTAATTTTCTACTGTCGCAAATTGTAATTACGCCAGGGATTGCCTTTTCTATAGTAAATTATTCAAAAAATAATTTTTTACTGTCGCAAATTTCAATTACGCCAGGGATTGACTTTTCTATAGTAAATTATTCAAAAAATATTTTTTTACTGTCGCAAATTTTAATTACGCCAGGGATTGCCTTTTCTATAGTAAATTATTCAAAAAATATTTTTTTACTGTCGCAAATTTTAATTACGCCAGGGATTGCCTTTTCTACAGTAAATTATTCAAAAAATAATTTTTTACTGTCGCAAATTTTAAATATCCCAGGGATTGCCTTTTCTATAGTAAATTATTCAAAAAATAATTTTCAACTGTCGCAAATTTTAATTACGCCAGGGATTGCCTTTTCTATAGTAATTATTCAAAAAATAATTTTTTACTCTCGCAAATTTTAATTACGCCAGGGATTGCCTTTTCTATAGTAAATTATTCAAAAAATAATTTTTTACTGTCGCAAATTTCAATTTCGCCAGGTAAATTTTTCACAAATTAATTTTCTACTGTCGCAAATTGTAATTACGCCAGGGATTGCCTTTTCTATAGTAAATTATTCAAAAAATAATTTTTTACTGTCGCAAATTTCAATTACGCCAGGGATTGACTTTTCTATAGTAAATTATTCAAAAAATAATTTTTTACTGTCGCAAATTTTAATTACGCCAGGGATTGCCTTTTCTATAGTAAATTATTCAAAAAATAATTTTTTACTATCGCAAGTTTTAATTGCGCCAGGGACTGCCTTTTCTATAGTAAATTATTCAAAAAATAATTTTCTACTGTCGCAAATTTTAATTACGCCAGGGATTGCCTTTTCTATAGTAAATTATTCAAAAAATAATTTTTTACTATCGCAAGTTTTAATTGCGCCAGGGATTGCCTTTTCTATAGTAAATTATTCAAAAAATAATTTACTACTGTTGCAAATTTTAATTGCGCCAGGGATTGCCTTTTCTATAGTAAATTATTCAAAAAGTAATTTTATACTGTCGCAAATTTTAAATACGCCAGGGATTGCCTTTTCTATAGTAAATTATTCAAAAAATAATTTTCTACTGTCACAAATTTTAATTACGCCAGGGATTGCCTTTTCTATAATAAATTATTCAAAAAATAATTTTCGACTGTCGCAAATTTTAATTGCGCGAGGGATTGCCTTTTCTATAGTAAACTTTTCAAAAAATAATTTTATACTGTCGCAAATTTTAATTACGCCAGGGATTGCCTCTTCTATAGTAAATTATTCAAAAAATAATTTTCTACTGTCGCAAATTTTAATTACGCCAGGGATTGCCTTTTCTATAGTAAATTATTCAAAAAATAATTTTTTACTCTCGCAAATTTCAATTTCGCCAGGTAAATTTTTCACAAATTAATTTTCTACTGTCGCAAATTGTAATTACGCCAGGGATTTCCTTTTCCATAGTAAATTATTCAAAAAATAATTTTTTACTCTCGCAAATTTTAATTACGCCAGGGATTGCCTTTTCTATAGTAAATTATTCAAAAAATAATTTTCTACTGTCGCAAATTTTAATTGCGCCAGGGATTGCCTTTTCTATAGTAAATTATTCAAAAAATAATTTTCTACTGTCGCAAATTGTAATTACGCCAGGGATTGCCTTTTCTATAGTAACTTATTCAAAAAATAATTTTATACTGTCGCAAATTTTAAATACGCCAGGGATTGCCTTTTCTATAGTAAATTATTCAAAAAATAATTTTCTACTGTCGCAAATTTTAATTACGCCAGGGATTGCCTTTTCTATAGTAAATTATTCAAAAAATAATTTTTTACTGTCGCAAATTTTAATTACGCCAGGGATTGCCTTTTCTATAGTAAATTATTCAAATAATAATTTTTTACTGTCGCAAATTTAAAATATCCCAGGGATTGCCTTTTCTATAGTAAATTATTCAAAAAATAATTTTCAACTGTCGCAAATTTTAAATATCCCAGGGATTGCCTTTTCTATAGTAAATTATTCAAAAAATAATTTTCAACTGTCGCAAATTTTAATTACGCCAGGGATTGCCTTTTCTATAGTAAATTATTCAAAAAATAATTTTCAACTGTCGCAAATTTTAATTACGCCAGGGATTGCCTTTTCTGCAGTAAATTATTCAAAAAATAATTTTTTACTGTCGCAAATTTTAAATATCCCAGGGATTGCCTTTTCTATA
This sequence comes from Dioctria linearis, assembly GCA_963930735.1. Taxonomy (NCBI): domain Eukaryota; kingdom Metazoa; phylum Arthropoda; class Insecta; order Diptera; family Asilidae; genus Dioctria; species Dioctria linearis. The sequence continues at coordinate 3,488 of CAWVNZ010001809.1, read as the reverse complement.
GTAAATTATTCAAAAAATAATTTTCAACTGTCGCAAATTTTAATTACGCCAGGGATTGCCTTTTCTATAGTAAATTATTCAAAAAATAATTTTCAACTGTCGCAAATTTTAATTGCGCCAGGGATTGCCTTTTCTATAGTAAATTATTCAAAAAATAATTTTTTACTCTCGCAAATTTCAATTTCGCCAGGTAAATTTTTCACAAATTAATTTTCTACTGTCGCAAATTTTAATTACGCCAGGGATTGCCTTTTCTATAGTAAATTATTCAAAAAATAATTTTCTACTGTTGCAAATTTTAATTGCGCCAGGGATTGCCTTTTCTATAGTAAATTATTCAAAAAATAATTTTTTACTGTCGCAAATTTTAATTACGCCAGGGATTGCCTTTTCTATAGTAAATTATAAAAAAAATTATTTTTTACTGTCGCAAATTTTAAATATCCCAGGGATTGCCTTTTCTATAGTAAATTATTCAAAAAATAATTTTCAACTGTCGCAAATTTTAATTACGCCAGGGATTGCCTTTTCTGCAGTAAATTATTCAAAAAATAATTTTTTACTGTCGCAAATTTTAAATATCCCAGGGATTGCCTTTTCTATAGTAAATTATTAAAAAAATAATAATCAACTGTCGCAAATTTTAATTACGCCAGGGATTGCCTTTTCTATAGTAAATTATTCAAAAAATAATTTTCAACTCTCGCAAATTTTAATTGCGCCAGGGATTGCCTTTTCTATAGTAAATTATTCAAAAAATAATTTTTTACTCTCGCAAATTTCAATTTCGCCAGGTAAATTTTTCACAAATTAATTTTCTACTGTCGCAAATTTTAATTGCGCCAGGGATTGCCTTTTCTATAGTAAATTATTCAAAAAATAATTTTCTACTGTTGCAAATTTTAATTGCGCCAGGGATTGCCTTTTCTATAGTAAATTATTCAAAAAATAATTTTTTACTGTCGCAAATTTTAATTACGCCAGGGATTGCCTTTTCTGCAGTAAATTATTCAAAAAATAATTTTTTACTGTCGCAAATTTTAAATATCCCAGGCATTGCCTTTTCTATAGTAAATTATTCAAAAAATAATTTTCTACTGTCGCAAATTTTAATTACGCCAGGGATTGCCTTTTCTATAGTAAATTATTCAAAAAATAATTTTCTACTGTCGCAAATTTTAATTGCGCCATGGATTGCCTTTTCTATAGTAAATTATTCAAAAAATAATTTTCTACTGTCGCAAATTTTAATTGCGCCAGGGATTGCCTTTTCTATAGTAAATTATTCAAAAAATAATTTTTTACTCTCGCAAATTTCAATTTCGCCAGGTAAATTTTTCACAAATTAATTTTCTACTGTCGCAAATTTTAATTACGCCAGGGATTGCCTTTTCTATAGTAAATTATTCAAAAAATAGTTTTTTACTGTCGCAAATTTTAAATATACCAGGGATTGCCTTTTCTATAGTAAATTATTCAAAAAATAATTTTCAACTGTCGCAAATTTTAATTGCGCCAGGGATTGCCTTTTCTATAGTAAATTATTCAAAACATAATTTTCTACTGTCGCAAATTTTAATTACGCCAGGGATTGCCTTTGCTCTAGTAAATTATTCAAAAAATAATTTTTTACTGTTGCAAATTTTAAATATCCCAGGGATTGCCTTTTCTATAGTAAATTATTCAAAAAATAATTTTCAACTGTCGCAAATTTTAATTACGCCAGGGATTGCCTTTTCTATAGTAAATTATTCAAAAAATAATTTTTTACTGTCGCAAATTTTAATTACGCCAGGGATTGCCTTTTCTATAGTAAATTATTCAAAAAATAATTTTTTACTGTCGCAAATTTTAAATATCCCAGGGATTGCCTTTTCTAAAGTAAATTATTCAAAAAATAATTTTCTACTGTTGCAAATTTTAATTGCGCCAGGGATTGCCTTTTCTATAGTAAATTATTCAAAAAATAATTTTTTACTGTCGCAAATTTTAATTACGCCAGGGGTTGCTTTTTCTATAGTAAATTATTCAAAAAATAATTTTTTACTGTCGCAAATTTTAAATATCCCAGGGATTGCCTTTTCTATAGTAAATTATTCAAAAAATAATTTTCAATTGTCGAAAATTTTAATTGCGCCAGGGATTGCCTTTTCTATAGTAAATTTTTCAAAAAATAATTTTTTACTCTCGCAAATTTCAATTTCGCCAGGTAAATTTTTCACAAATTAATTTTCTACTGTCGCAAATTTTAATTACGCCAGGGATTGCCTTTTCTATAGTAAATTATTCAAAAAATAATTTTCAACTGTCGCAAATTTTAATTGCGCCAGGTATTGCCTTTTCTATAGTAAATTATTCAAAAATTAATTTTCTACTGTCGCAAATTTTAAGTGCGCCAGGGATTGCATTTTCTATAGTAAATTATTCAAAAATTAATTTTCTACTGTTGCAAATTTTAATTGCGCCAGGGATTGCCTTTTCTATAGTAAATTATTCAAAAAATAATTTTTTACTGTCGCAAATTTTAATTTCGCCAGGGATTGCCTTTTCTATAGTAAATTATTCAAAAAATAATTTTCTACTGTCGCAAATTTTAATTACGCCAGGGATTGCCTTTTCTATAGTAAATTATTCAAAAAAATAATTTTCTACTGTCGCAAATTGTAATTACGCCAGGGATTGCCTTTTCTATAGTAAATTATTCAAAAAATAATTTTTTACTGTCGCAAATTTTAAATATCCCAGGGATTGCCTTTTCTATAGTAAATTATTCAAAAAATAATTTTCAACTGTCGCAAATTTTAATTACGCCAGGGATTGCCTTTTCTATAGTAAATTATTCAAAAAATAATTTTTTACTGTCGCAAATTTTAAATATCCCAGGGATTGCCTTTTCTCTAGTAAATTATTCAAAAAATAATTTTTTACTGTCGCAAATTTTAAATATCCCAGGGATTGCCTTTTCTATAGTAAATTATTCAAAAAATAATTTTCAACTGTCGCAAATTTTAATTACGCCAGGGATTGCCTTTTCTATAGTAAATTATTCAAAAAATAATTTTCAACTGTCGCAAATTTTAATTACGCCAGGGATTGCCTTTTCTATAGTAAATTATTCAAAAAATAATTTTCTACTGTCGCAAATTTTAATTACGCCAGGGATTGCCTTTTCTATAGTAAATTATTCAAAAAATAATTTTCTACTGTCGCAAATTTTAATTGCGCCAGGGATTGTCTTTTCTATAGTAAATAATTCAAAAAATAATTTTCAACTGTCGCAAATTTTAATTACGCCAGGGATTGCCTTTTCTATATTAAATTATTCAAAAAATAATTTTCTACTGTCGCAAATTTTAATTACGCCAGGGATTGCCTTTTCTATAGTAAATTATTCAAAAAATAATTTTCTACTGTCGCAAATTTCAAATCCGCCAGGGATTGCCTTTTCTATAGTAAATTATTCAAAAAATAATTTTTTACTCTCGCAA
>CAWVNZ010001808.1:0-48650 GCA_963930735.1 Dioctria linearis | reverse complement strand
CCAGGGATTGCCTTTTCTATAGTAAATTATTCAAAAAATAATTTTTTACTCTCGCAAATTTGAATTACGCCAGGGATTGCCTTTTCTATAGTAAATTATTCAAAAAATAATTTTTTACTGTCGCAAATTTTAAATACGCCAGGGATTGCCTTTTCTATAGTAAATTATTCAAAAAATATTTTTTTACTGTCGCAAATTTTAAATACGCCAGGGATTGCCTTTTCTATAGTAAATTTCTCACAAATTAATTTCTTACTGTCGCAAATTTTAAATACGCCAGGGATTGCCTTTTCTATAGTAAATTATTCAAAAAATAATTTTTTACTGTCGCAAATTTTAAGTGCGCCAGGGATTGCCTTTTCTATAGTAAATTATTCAAAAAATTATTTTCTACTGTCGCAAATTTTAATTACGCCAGGGATTGCCTTTTCTATAGTAAATTATTCAAAAAATAATTTTTTACTGTCGCAAATTTTAAATACGCCAGGGATTGCCTTTTCTATAGTAAATTATTCAAAAAATAATTTTCTACTGTCGCAAATTTTAATTACGCCAGGGATTGCCTTTTCTACAGTAAATTATTCAAAAAATAATTTTCTACTCTCGCAAATTTTAATTGCGCCAGGGATTGCGTTTTCTACAGTAAATTTTTCAAAAATTAATTTTATACTGTCGCAAATTTTAAATACCCCAGGGATTGCTTTTCTATAGTAAATTTGGCAAAAAATAATTTTTTACTGTCGCAAATTTTAATTGCGCCAGGGATTGCCTTTTCTATAGTAAATTATTCAAAAAATAATTTTCTACTGTCGCAAATTTTAAATACGCCAGGGATTGCCTTTTCTATAGTAAATTATTCAAAAAATAATTTTCTACTGTCGCAAATTTTAATTACGCCAGGGATTGCCTTTTCTATAGTAAATTATTCAAAAAATAATTTTTTACTGTCGCAAATTTGAATTACGCCAGGGATTGCCTTTTCTATAGTAAATTATTCAAAAAATAATATTTTACTGTCGCAAATTTTAAATACGCCAGGGATTGCCTTTTCTATAGTAAATTATTCAAAAAATAATTTTTTACTGTCGCAAATTTTAAATTCGCCAGGGACTGCCTTTTCTATAGTAAATTATTCAAAAAATAATTTTCTACTGTCGCAAATTTTAATTACGCCAGGGATTGCCTTTTCTATAGTAAATTATTCAAAAAATAATTTTCTACTGTCGCAAATTTTAATTACGCCAGGGATTGCCTTTTCTATAGTAAATTATTCAAAAAATAATTTTTTACTGTGGCAAATTTTAAGTGCGCCAGGGATTGCCTTTTCTATAGTAAATTATTCAAAAAATAATTTTATACTGTCGCAAATTTTAATTACGCCAGGGATTGCCTTTTCTATAGTAAATTATTCAAAAAATAATTTTCTACTGTCGCAAATTTTAATTACGCCAGGGATTGCCTTTTCTATAGTAAATTATTCAAAAAATAATTTTTTACTGTCGCAAATTTTAAATACGCCAGGGATTGCCTTTTCTATAGTAAATTATTCAAAAAATAATTTTCTGCTGTCGCAAATTTTAATTACGCCAGGGATTGCCTTTTCTATAGTAAATTATTCAAAAAATAATTTTTTACTGTCGCAAATTTGAATTACGCCAGGGATTGCCTTTTCTATAGTAAATTATTCAAAAAATAATTTTTTACTGTCGCAAATTTTAAATACGCCAGGGATTGCTTTTTCTATAGTAAATTATTCAAAAAATAATTTTTTACTGTCGCAAATTTTAAATACGCCAGGGATTGCCTTTTCTATAGTAAATTATTCAAAAAATAATTTTCTACTGTCGCAAATTTTAATTACGCCGGGGATTGCCTTTCTATAGTAAATTATTCAAAAAATAATTTTCTACTGTCGCAAATTTTAATTACGCCAGGGATTGCCTTTTCTATAGTAAATTATTCAAAAAATAATTTTTTACTGTCGCAAATTTTAAGTGCGCCAGGGATTGCCTTTTCTATAGTAAATTATTCACAAAATAATTTTATACTTTCGCAAATTTTAATTACGCCAGGGATTGCCTTTTCTATAGTAAATTATTCAAAAAATAATTTTCTACTGTCGCAAATTTTAATTACGCCAGGGATTGCCTTTTCTATAGTAAATTATTCAAAAAATAATTTTTTACTGTCGCAAATTTTAAATACGCCAGGGATTGCCTTTTCTATAGTAAATTATTCAAAAAATAATTTTTTACTGTCGCAAATTTTAACTGCGCCAGGGATTGCCTTTTCTATAGTAAATTATTCAAAAAATAATTTTCAACTGTCGCAAATTTTAATTACGCCAGGGATTGCCTTTTCTATAGTAAATTATTCAAAAAATAATTTTCTACTGTCGCAAATTTTAAATATCCCAGGGATTGCCTTTTCTATAGTAAATTATTCAAAAAATAATTTTTTACTGTCGCAAATTTTAAGTGCGCCAGGGATTGCCTTTTCTATAGTAGATTATTCAAAAAATAATTTTCAACTGTCGCAAATTTTAATTACGCCAGGGATTGCCCTTTCTATAGTAAATTTTTCAAAAAATAATTTTTTACTGTCGCAAATTTTAATTGCGCCAGGGATTGCCTTTTCTATAGTAAATTATTCAAAAAATAATTTTCTACTGTCGCAAATTTTAATTGCGCCAGGGATTGCCTTTTCTATATTAAATTATTTAAAAAATAATTTTCTTCTGTCGCAAATTTTAAATACGCCAGGGATTGCCTTTTCTTTAGTAAATTTTGCAAAAAAATAATTTTTTACTGTCGCAAATTTTAATTGCGCCAGGGATTGCCTTTTCTACAGTAAATTTTTCAAAAATTAATTTTATATTGTCGCAAATTTTAAATACGCCAGGGATTGCCTTTCTATAGTAAATTTTTCAAAAAATAATTTTTTACTGTCGCAAATTTTAAATACGCCAGGGATTGCCTTTTCTATAGTAAATTTTTCAAAAAATAATTTTTTACTGTCGCAAATTTTAATTGCGCCAGGGATTGCCTTTTCTACAGTAAATTTTTCAAAAACTAATTTTTTACTGTCGCAAATTTTAATTACGCCAGGGATTGCCTTTTCTATAGTAAATTTTTCAACAAATAATTTTTTACTGTCGCAAATTTTAAATATCCCAGGGATTGCCTTTTCTATAGTAAATTTCTCACAAATTAATTTTTTACTGTCGCAAATTTTAAATACGCCAGGGATTGCCTTTTCTATAGTAAATTATTCAAAAAATAATTTTTTACTGTCGCACATTTTAATTGCGCCAGGGATTGCCTTTTATATATTAAATTATTCAAAAAATAATTTTCTACTGTCGCAAATTTTAAATACGCCAGGGATTGCCTTTACTTTAGTAAATTTTGCAAAAAAAATAATTTTTTACTGTCGCAAATTGTAATTGCGCCAGGGATTACCTTTTTTATAGTAAATTTTGCAAAAAATAATTTTTTACTGTCGCAAATTTTAATTGCGCCAGGGATTGCCTTTTCTATAGTAAATTTTTCAAAAAATAATTTTTTACTTTCGCCAATTTTAATTGCGCCAGGGATTGCCTTTTCTATAGTAAATTATTCAAAAAATAATTTTCTACTGTCGCAAATTTTAGTTGCGCCAGGGATTGCCTTTCCTATATTAAATTATTCAAAAAATAATTTTCTACTCTCGCAAATTTTAAATACGCCAGGGATTGCCTTTTCTACAGTAAATTATACAAAAATTAATTTTATACTGTCGCAAATTTTAAATACGCCAGGGATTGCCTTTCTATAGTAAATTTTTCACAAATTAATTTTCTACTGTCGCAAATTTTAATTGCGCCAGGGATTGCCTTTTCTATAGTAAATTTTTCAAAAAATAATTTTTTACTGTCGCAAATTTTAAATACGCCAGGGATTGCCTTTTCTACAGTAAATTATTCAAAAATTAATTTTATACTGTCGCAAATTTTAAATACGCCAGGGATTGCCTTTTCTATAGTAAATTTTTCACAAATTAATTTTCTACTGTCGCAAATTTTAACTGCGCCAGGGATTGCCTTTCCTATAGTAAATTTTTCAAAAAATAATTTTTTACTGTCGCAAATTTTAAATATCCCAGGTATTGCCTTTTCTATAGTAAATTTCTCACAAATTAATTTCTTACTGTCGCAAATTTTAAATACGCCAGGGATTGCCTTTTCTATAGTAAATTATTCAAAAAATAATTTTTTACTGTCGCAAATTTTAATTGCGCCAGGGATTGCCTTTTCTATATTAAATTATTCAAAAAATAATTTTCTACTGTCGCAAATTTTAAATACGCCAGGGATTGCCTTTTCTTTAGTAAATTTTGCAAAAAAATAATTTTTTACTGTCGCAAATTGTAATTGCGCCAGGGATTACCTTTTCTATAGTAAATTTTGCAAAAAATAATTTTTTACTGTCGCGAATTTTAATTGCGCCAGGGATTGCCTTTTCTACAGTAAATTATTCAAAAATTTATTTTATACTGTCGCAAATTTTAAATACGCCAGGGATTGCCTTTTCTATAGTAAATTTTTCACAAATTAATTTTCTACTGTCGCAAATTTTAATTGCGCCAGGGATTGCTTTTCTATAGTAAATTTTCAAAAAATAATTTTTTACTGTCGCAAATTTTAAATATCCCAGGGATTGCCTTTTCTATAGTAAATTTCTCACAAATTAATTTCTTACTGTCGTAAATTTTAAATACGCCAGGGATTGCCTTTTCTATAGTAAATTATTCAAAAAATAATTTTTTACTGTCGCAAATTTTAAGTGCGCCAGGGATTACCTTTTCTATAGTAAATTATTCAAAAAATAATTTTCTACTGTCGCAAATTTTAATTACGCCAGGGATTGCCTTTTCTATAGTAATTTATTCAAAAAATAATTTTTTACTGTCGCAAATTTTAAATACGCCAGGGATTGCCTTTTCTATAGTAAATTATTCAAAAAATAATTTTCTACTGTCGCAAATTTTAATTACGCCAGGGATTGCCTTTTCTACAGTAAATTATTCAAAAAATAATTTTCTACTCTCGCAAATTTTAATTGCGCCAGGGATTGCCTTTTCTACAGTAACTTTTTCAAAAATTAATTTTATACTGTCGCAAATTTTAAATACCCCAGGGATTGCTTTTCTATAGTAAATTTTGCAAAAAATAATTTTTTACTGTCGCAAATTTTAATTGCGCCAGGGATTGCCTTTTCTATAGTAAATTATTCAAAAAATAATTTTCTACTGTCGCAAATTTTAAATACGCCAGGGATTGCCTTTTCTATAGTAAATTATTCAAAAAATAATTTTCTACTGTCGCAAATTTGAATTACGCCAGGGATTGCCTTTTCTATAGTAAATTATTCAAAAAATAATTTTTTACTGTCGCAAATTTTAAATACGCCAGGGATTGCCTTTTCTATAGTAAATTATTCAAAAAATAATTTTCTACTGTCGCAAATTTGAATTACGCCAGGGATTGCGTTTTCTATAGTAAATTATTCAAAAAATAATTTTTTACTGTCGCAGATTTTAAATACGCCAGGGATTGCCTTTTCTATAGTAAATTATTCAAAAAATAATTTTTTACTGTCGCAAATTATAAACACGCCAGGGATTGCCTTTTCTATAGTAAATTATTCAAAAAATAATTTTCTACTGTCGCAAATTTTAATTGCGCCAGGGATTGCCTTTTCTACAGTAAATTATTCAAAAATTTATTTTATACTGTCGCAAATTTTAAATACGCCAGGGATTGCCTTTTCTATAGTAAATTTTTCACAAATTAATTTTCTACTGTCGCAAATTTTAATTGCGCCAGGGATTGCTTTTCTATAGTAAATTTTTCAAAAAATAATTTTTTACTGTCGCAAATTTTAAATATCCCAGGGATTGCCTTTTCTATAGTAAATTTCTCACAAATTAATTTCTTACTGTCGTAAATTTTAAATACGCCAGGGATTGCCTTTTCTATAGTAAATTATTCAAAAAATAATTTTTTACTGTCGCAAATTTTAAGTGCGCCAGGGATTACCTTTTCTATAGTAAATGATTCAAAAAATAATTTTCTACTGTCGCAAATTTTAATTACGCCAGGGATTGCCTTTTCTATAGTAATTTATTCAAAAAATAATTTTTTACTGTCGCAAATTTTAAATACGCCAGGGATTGCCTTTTCTATAGTAAATTATTCAAAAAATAATTTTCTACTGTCGCAAATTTTAATTACGCCAGGGATTGCCTTTTCTACAGTAAATTATTCAAAAAATAATTTTCTACTCTCGCAAATTTTAATTGCGCCAGGGATTGCCTTTTCTACAGTAACTTTTTCAAAAATTAATTTTATACTGTCGCAAATTTTAAATACCCCAGGGATTGCTTTTCTATAGTAAATTTTGCAAAAAATAATTTTTTACTGTCGCAAATTTTAATTGCGCCAGGGATTGCCTTTTCTATAGTAAATTATTCAAAAAATAATTTTCTACTGTCGCAAATTTTAAATACGCCAGGGATTGCCTTTTCTATAGTAAATTATTCAAAAAATAATTTTCTACTGTCGCAAATTTGAATTACGCCAGGGATTGCCTTTTCTATAGTAAATTATTCAAAAAATAATTTTTTACTGTCGCAAATTTTAAATACGCCAGGGATTGCCTTTTCTATAGTAAATTATTCAAAAAATAATTTTCTACTGTCGCAAATTTGAATTACGCCAGGGATTGCGTTTTCTATAGTAAATTATTCAAAAAATAATTTTTTACTGTCGCAGATTTTAAATACGCCAGGGATTGCCTTTTCTATAGTAAATTATTCAAAAAATAATTTTTTACTGTCGCAAATTATAAACACGCCAGGGATTGCCTTTTCTATAGTAAATTATTCAAAAAATAATTTTCTACTGTCGCAAATTTTAATTGCGCCAGGGATTGCCTTTTCTATATTAAATTATTCAAAAAATAATTTTCTACTGTCGCAAATTTTAAATACGCCAGGGATTGCCTTTTCTACAGTAAATTATTCAAAAATTAATTTTATACTGTCGCAAATTTTAAATACGCCAGGGATTGCCTTTTCTATAGTAAATTTTTCACAAATTAATTTTCTACTGTCGCAAATTTTAATTGCGCCAGGGATTGCCTTTTCTATAGTAAATTTTTCAAAAAATAATTTTTTACTGTCGCAAATTTTAAATATCCCAGGTATTGCCTTTTCTATAGTAAATTTCTCACAAATTAATTTCTTACAGTCGCAAATTTTAAATACGCTAGGGATTGCCTTTTCTATAGTAAATTATTCAAAAAATAATTTTTTACTGTCGCAAATTTTAATTGCGCCAGGGATTGCCTTTTCTATAGTAAATTATTCTAAAAATAATTTTCTACTGTCGCAAATTTTAATTGCGCCAGGGATTGCCTTTTCTATATTAAATTATTCAAAAAATAAGTTTCTACTGTCGCAAATTTTAAATACGCCAGGGATTGCCTTTTCTTTAGTAAATTTTGCAAAAAAATAATTTTTTACTGTCGCAAATTGTAATTGCGCCAGGAATTACCTTTTCTATAGTAAATTTTGCAAAAAATAATTTTTTACTGTCGCAAATTTTAATTGCGCCAGGGATTGCCTTTTCTACAGTAAATTATTCAAAAATTTATTTTATACTGTCGCAAATTTTAAACACGCCAGGGATTGCCTTTTCTATAGTAAATTTTTCACAAATTAATTTTCTACTGTCGCAAATTTTAATTGCGCCAGGGATTGCTTTTCTATAGTAAATTTTTCAAAAAATAATTTTTTACTGTCGCAAATTTTAAATATCCCAGGGATTGCCTTTTCTATAGTAAATTTCTCACAAATTAATTTCTTACTGTCGCAAATTTTAAATACGCCAGGGATTGCCTTTTCTATAGTAAATTATTCAAAAAATAATTTTTTACTGTCGCAAATTTTAAGAGCGCCAGGGATTACCTTTTCTATAGTAAATTATTCAAAAAATAATTTTCTACTGTCGCAAATTTTAATTACGCCAGGGATTGCCTTTTCTATAGTAATTTATTCAAAAAATAATTTTTTACTGTCGCAAATTTTAAATACGCCTGGGATTGCCTTTTCTATAGTAAATTATTCAAAAAATAATTTTCTACTGTCGCAAATTTTAATTACGCCAGGGATTGCCTTTTCTACAGTAAATTATTCAAAAAATAATTTTCTACTCTCGCAAATTTTAATTGCGCCAGGGATTGCCTTTTCTACAGTAACTTTTTCAAAAATTAATTTTATACTGTCGCAAATTTTAAATACCCCAGGGATTGCTTTTCTATAGTAAATTTTGCAAAAAATAATTTTTTACTGTCGCAAATTTTAATTGCGCCAGGGATTGCCTTTTCTATAGTAAATTATTCAAAAAATAATTTTCTACTGTCGCAAATTTTAAATACGCCAGGGATTGCCTTTTCTATAGTAAATTATTCAAAAAATAATTTTCTACTGTCGCAAATTTGAATTACGCCAGGGATTGCCTTTTCTATAGTAAATTATTCAAAAAATAATTTTTTACTGTCGCAAATTTTAAATACGCCAGGGATTGCCTTTTCTATAGTAAATTTTTCAAAAAATAATTTTTTACTGTCGCAAATTTTAAATATCCCAGGGATTGCCTTTTCTATAGTAAATTTCTCACAAATTAATTTCTTACTGTCGTAAATTTTAAATACGCCAGGGATTGCCTTTTCTATAGTAAATTATTCAAAAAATAATTTTTTACTGTCGCAAATTTTAAGTGCGCCAGGGATTACCTTTTCTATAGTAAATTATTCAAAAAATAATTTTCTACTGTCGCAAATTTTAATTACGCCAGGGATTGCCTTTTCTATAGTAATTTATTCAAAAAATAATTTTTTACTGTCGCAAATTTTAAATACGCCAGGGATTGCCTTTTCTATAGTAAATTATTCAAAAAATAATTTTCTACTGTCGCAAATTTTAATTACGCCAGGGATTGCCTTTTCTACAGTAAATTATTCAAAAAATAATTTTCTACTCTCGCAAATTTTAATTGCGCCAGGGATTGCCTTTTCTACAGTAACTTTTTCAAAAATTAATTTTATACTGTCGCAAATTTTAAATACCCCAGGGATTGCTTTTCTATAGTAAATTTTGCAAAAAATAATTTTTTACTGTCGCAAATTTTAATTGCGCCAGGGATTGCCTTTTCTATAGTAAATTATTCAAAAAATAATTTTCTACTGTCGCAAATTTTAAATACGCCAGGGATTGCCTTTTCTATAGTAAATTATTCAAAAAAAAATTTTCTACTGTCGCAAATTTGAATTACGCCAGGGATTGCCTTTTCTATAGTAAATTATTCAAAAAATAATTTTTTACTGTCGCAAATTTTAAATACGCCAGGGATTGCCTTTTCTATAGTAAATTATTCAAAAAATAATTTTCTACTGTCGCAAATTTGAATTACGCCAGGGATTGCCTTTTCTATAGTAAATTATTCAAAAAATAATTTTTTACTGTCGCAAATTTTAAATACGCCAGGGATTGCCTTTTCTATAGTAAATTATTCAAAAAATAATTTTCTACTGTCGCAAATTTGAATTACGCCAGGGATTGCGTTTTCTATAGTAAATTATTCAAAAAATAATTTTTTACTGTCGCAGATTTTAAATACGCCAGGGATTGCCTTTTCTATAGTAAATTATTCAAAAAATAATTTTTTACTGTCGCAAATTATAAACACGCCAGGGATTGCCTTTTCTATAGTAAATTATTCAAAAAATAATTTTCTACTGTCGCAAATTTTAATTGCGCCAGGGATTGCCTTTTCTACAGTAAATTATTCAAAAATTTATTTTATACTGTCGCAAATTTTAAATACGCCAGGGATTGCCTTTTCTATAGTAAATTTTTCACAAATTAATTTTCTACTGTCGCAAATTTTAATTGCGCCAGGGATTGCTTTTCTATAGTAAATTTTTCAAAAAATAATTTTTTACTGTCGCAAATTTTAAATATCCCAGGGATTGCCTTTTCTATAGTAAATTTCTCACAAATTAATTTCTTACTGTCGTAAATTTTAAATACGCCAGGGATTGCCTTTTCTATAGTAAATTATTCAAAAAATAATTTTTTACTGTCGCAAATTTTAAGTGCGCCAGGGATTACCTTTTCTATAGTAAATTATTCAAAAAATAATTTTCTACTGTCGCAAATTTTAATTACGCCAGGGATTGCCTTTTCTATAGTAATTTATTCAAAAAATAATTTTTTACTGTCGCAAATTTTAAATACGCCAGGGATTGCCTTTTCTATAGTAAATTATTCAAAAAATAATTTTCTACTGTCGCAAATTTTAATTACGCCAGGGATTGCCTTTTCTACAGTAAATTATTCAAAAAATAATTTTCTACTCTCGCAAATTTTAATTGCGCCAGGGATTGCCTTTTCTACAGTAACTTTTTCAAAAATTAATTTTATACTGTCGCAAATTTTAAATACCCCAGGGATTGCTTTTCTATAGTAAATTTTGCAAAAAATAATTTTTTACTGTCGCAAATTTTAATTGCGCCAGGGATTGCCTTTTCTATAGTAAATTATTCAAAAAATAATTTTCTACTGTCGCAAATTTTAAATACGCCAGGGATTGCCTTTTCTATAGTAAATTATTCAAAAAATAATTTTCTACTGTCGCAAATTTGAATTACGCCAGGGATTGCCTTTTCTATAGTAAATTATTCAAAAAATAATTTTTTACTGTCGCAAATTTTAAATACGCCAGGGATTGCCTTTTCTATAGTAAATTATTCAAAAAATAATTTTCTACTGTCGCAAATTTGAATTACGCCAGGGATTGCGTTTTCTATAGTAAATTATTCAAAAAATAATTTTTTACTGTCGCAGATTTTAAATACGCCAGGGATTGCCTTTTCTATAGTAAATTATTCAAAAAATAATTTTTTACTGTCGCAAATTATAAACACGCCAGGGATTGCCTTTTCTATAGTAAATTATTCAAAAAATAATTTTCTACTGTCGCAAATTTTAATTGCGCCAGGGATTGCCTTTTCTATATTAAATTATTCAAAAAATAATTTTCTACTGTCGCAAATTTTAAATACGCCAGGGATTGCCTTTTCTACAGTAAATTATTCAAAAATTAATTTTATACTGTCGCAAATTTTAAATACGCCAGGGATTGCCTTTTCTATAGTAAATTTTTCACAAATTAATTTTCTACTGTCGCAAATTTTAATTGCGCCAGGGATTGCCTTTTCTATAGTAAATTTTTCAAAAAATAATTTTTTACTGTCGCAAATTTTAAATATCCCAGGTATTGCCTTTTCTATAGTAAATTTCTCACAAATTAATTTCTTACAGTCGCAAATTTTAAATACGCTAGGGATTGCCTTTTCTATAGTAAATTATTCAAAAAATAATTTTTTACTGTCGCAAATTTTAATTGCGCCAGGGATTGCCTTTTCTATAGTAAATTATTCTAAAAATAATTTTCTACTGTCGCAAATTTTAATTGCGCCAGGGATTGCCTTTTCTATATTAAATTATTCAAAAAATAAGTTTCTACTGTCGCAAATTTTAAATACGCCAGGGATTGCCTTTTCTTTAGTAAATTTTGCAAAAAAATAATTTTTTACTGTCGCAAATTGTAATTGCGCCAGGGATTACCTTTTCTATAGTAAATTTTGCAAAAAATAATTTTTTACTGTCGCAAATTTTAATTGCGCCAGGGATTGCCTTTTCTACAGTAAATTATTCAAAAATTTATTTTATACTGTCGCAAATTTTAAACACGCCAGGGATTGCCTTTTCTATAGTAAATTTTTCACAAATTAATTTTCTACTGTCGCAAATTTTAATTGCGCCAGGGATTGCTTTTCTATAGTAAATTTTTCAAAAAATAATTTTTTACTGTCGCAAATTTTAAATATCCCAGGGATTGCCTTTTCTATAGTAAATTTCTCACAAATTAATTTCTTACTGTCGCAAATTTTAAATACGCCAGGGATTGCCTTTTCTATAGTAAATTATTCAAAAAATAATTTTTACTGTCGCAAATTTTAAGAGCGCCAGGGATTACCTTTTCTATAGTAAATTATTCAAAAAATAATTTTCTACTGTCGCAAATTTTAATTACGCCAGGGATTGCCTTTTCTATAGTAATTTATTCAAAAAATAATTTTTTACTGTCGCAAATTTTAAATACGCCTGGGATTGCCTTTTCTATAGTAAATTATTCAAAAAATAATTTTCTACTGTCGCAAATTTTAATTACGCCAGGGATTGCCTTTTCTACAGTAAATTATTCAAAAAATAATTTTCTACTCTCGCAAATTTTAATTGCGCCAGGGATTGCCTTTTCTACAGTAACTTTTTCAAAAATTAATTTTATACTGTCGCAAATTTTAAATACCCCAGGGATTGCTTTTCTATAGTAAATTTTGCAAAAAATAATTTTTTACTGTCGCAAATTTTAATTGCGCCAGGGATTGCCTTTTCTATAGTAAATTATTCAAAAAATAATTTTCTACTGTCGCAAATTTTAAATACGCCAGGGATTGCCTTTTCTATAGTAAATTATTCAAAAAATAATTTTCTACTGTCGCAAATTTGAATTACGCCAGGGATTGCCTTTTCTATAGTAAATTATTCAAAAAATAATTTTTTACTGTCGCAAATTTTAAATACGCCAGGGATTGCCTTTTCTATAGTAAATTTTTCAAAAAATAATTTTTTACTGTCGCAAATTTTAAATATCCCAGGGATTGCCTTTTCTATAGTAAATTTCTCACAAATTAATTTCTTACTGTCGTAAATTTTAAATACGCCAGGGATTGCCTTTTCTATAGTAAATTATTCAAAAAATAATTTTTTACTGTCGCAAATTTTAAGTGCGCCAGGGATTACCTTTTCTATAGTAAATTATTCAAAAAATAATTTTCTACTGTCGCAAATTTTAATTACGCCAGGGATTGCCTTTTCTATAGTAATTTATTCAAAAAATAATTTTTTACTGTCGCAAATTTTAAATACGCCAGGGATTGCCTTTTCTATAGTAAATTATTCAAAAAATAATTTTCTACTGTCGCAAATTTTAATTACGCCAGGGATTGCCTTTTCTACAGTAAATTATTCAAAAAATAATTTTCTACTCTCGCAAATTTTAATTGCGCCAGGGATTGCCTTTTCTACAGTAACTTTTTCAAAAATTAATTTTATACTGTCGCAAATTTTAAATACCCCAGGGATTGCTTTTCTATAGTAAATTTTGCAAAAAATAATTTTTTACTGTCGCAAATTTTAATTGCGCCAGGGATTGCCTTTTCTATAGTAAATTATTCAAAAAATAATTTTCTACTGTCGCAAATTTTAAATACGCCAGGGATTGCCTTTTCTATAGTAAATTATTCAAAAAATAATTTTCTACTGTCGCAAATTTGAATTACGCCAGGGATTGCCTTTTCTATAGTAAATTATTCAAAAAATAATTTTTTACTGTCGCAAATTTTAAATACGCCAGGGATTGCCTTTTCTATAGTAAATTATTCAAAAAATAATTTTCTACTGTCGCAAATTTGAATTACGCCAGGGATTGCCTTTTCTATAGTAAATTATTCAAAAAATAATTTTTTACTGTCGCAAATTTGAAATACGCCAGGGATTGCCTTTTCTATAGTAAATTATTCAAAAAATAATTTTTTACTGTCGCAAATTATAAACACGCCAGGGATTGCCTTTTCTATAGTAAATTATTCAAAAAATAATTTTCTACTGTCGCAAATTTTAATTGCGCCAGGGATTGCCTTTTCTATATTAAATTATTCAAAAAATAATTTTCTACTGTCGCAAATTTTAAATACGCCAGGGATTGCCTTTTCTATAGTAAATTATTCAAAAAATAATTTTTTACTGTCGCAAATTTTAAATACGCCAGGGATTGCCTTTTCTATAGTAAATTATTCTAAAAATAATTTTCTACTGTCGCAAATTTTAATTGCGCCAGGGATTGCCTTTTCTATATTAAATTATTCAAAAAATAAGTTTCTACTGTCGCAAATTTTAAATACGCCAGGGATTGCCTTTTCTTTAGTAAATTTTGCAAAAAAATAATTTTTTACTGTCGCAAATTGTAATTGCGCCAGGGATTACCTTTTCTATAGTAAATTTTGCAAAAAATAATTTTTTACTGTCGCAAATTTTAATTGCGCCAGGGATTGCCTTTTCTACAGTAAATTATTCAAAAATTTATTTTATACTGTCGCAAATTTTAAACACGCCAGGGTTTGCCTTTTCTATAGTAAATTTTTCACAAATTAATTTTCTACTGTCGCAAATTTTAATTGCGCCAGGGATTGCTTTTCTATAGTAAATTTTTCAAAAAATAATTTTTTACTGTCGCAAATTTTAAATATCCCAGGGATTGCCTTTTCTATAGTAAATTTCTCACAAATTAATTTCTTACTGTCGCAAATTTTAAATACGCCAGGGATTGCCTTTTCTATAGTAAATTATTCAAAAAATAATTTTTTACTGTCGCAAATTTTAAGTGCGCCAGGGATTACCTTTTCTATAGTAAATTATTCAAAAAATAATTTTCTACTGTCGCAAATTTTAATTACGCCAGGGATTGCCTTTTCTATAGTAATTTATTCAAAAAATAATTTTTTACTGTCGCAAATTTTAAATACGCCAGGGATTGCCTTTTCTATAGTAAATTATTCAAAAAATAATTTTCTACTGTCGCAAATTTTAATTACGCCAGGGATTGCCTTTTCTACAGTAAATTATTCAAAAAATAATTTTCTACTGTCGCAAATTTTAATTGCGCCAGGGATTGCCTTTTCTACAGTAACTTTTTCAAAAATTAATTTTATACTGTCGCAAATTTTAAATACCCCAGGGATTGCTTTTCTATAGTAAATTTTGCAAAAAATAATTTTTTACTGTCGCAAATTTTAATTGCGCCAGGGATTGCCTTTTCTATAGTAAATTATTCAAAAAATAATTTTCTACTGTCGCAAATTTTAAATACGCCAGGGATTGCCTTTTCTATAGTAAATTATTCAAAAAATAATTTTCTACTGTCGCAAATTTGAATTACGCCAGGGATTGCCTTTTCTATAGTAAATTATTCAAAAAATAATTTTTTACTGTCGCAAATTTTAAATACGCCAGGGATTGCCTTTTCTATAGTAAATTTTTCAAAAAATAATTTTTTACTGTCGCAAATTTTAAATATCCCAGGGATTGCCTTTTCTATAGTAAATTTCTCACAAATTAATTTCTTACTGTCGTAAATTTTAAATACGCCAGGGATTGCCTTTTCTATAGTAAATTATTCAAAAAATAATTTTTTACTGTCGCAAATTTTAAGTGCGCCAGGGATTACCTTTTCTATAGTAAATTATTCAAAAAATAATTTTCTACTGTCGCAAATTTTAATTACGCCAGGGATTGCCTTTTCTATAGTAATTTATTCAAAAAATAATTTTTTACTGTCGCAAATTTTAAATACGCCAGGGATTGCCTTTTCTATAGTAAATTATTCAAAAAATAATTTTCTACTGTCGCAAATTTTAATTACGCCAGGGATTGCCTTTTCTACAGTAAATTATTCAAAAAATAATTTTCTACTCTCGCAAATTTTAATTGCGCCAGGGATTGCCTTTTCTACAGTAACTTTTTCAAAAATTAATTTTATACTGTCGCAAATTTTAAATACCCCAGGGATTGCTTTTCTATAGTAAATTTTGCAAAAAATAATTTTTTACTGTCGCAAATTTTAATTGCGCAAGGGATTGCCTTTTCTATAGTAAATTATTCAAAAAATAATTTTCTACTGTCGCAAATTTTATATACGCCAGGGATTGCCTTTTCTATAGTAAATTATTCAAAAAATAATTTTCTACTGTCGCAAATTTGAATTACGCCAGGGATTGCCTTTTCTATAGTAAATTATTCAAAAAATAATTTTTTACTGTCGCAAATTTTAAATACGCCAGGGATTGCCTTTTCTATAGTAAATTATTCAAAAAATAATTTTCTACTGTCGCAAATTTGAATTACGCCAGGGATTGCCTTTTCTATAGTAAATTATTCAAAAAATAATTTTTTACTGTCGCAAATTTTAAATACGCCAGGGATTGCCTTTTCTATAGTAAATTATTCAAAAAATAATTTTTTACTGTCGCAAATTATAAACACGCCAGGGATTGCCTTTTCTATAGTAAATTATTCAAAAAATAATTTTCTACTGTCGCAAATTTTAATTGCGCCAGGGATTGCCTTTTCTATATTAAATTATTCAAAAAATAATTTTCTACTGTCGCAAATTTTAAATACGCCAGGGATTGCCTTTTCTACAGTAAATTATTCAAAAATTAATTTTATACTGTCGCAAATTTTAAATACGCCAGGGATTGCCTTTTCTATAGTAAATTTTTCACAAATTAATTTTCTACTGTCGCAAATTTTAATTGCGCCAGGGATTGCCTTTTCTATAGTAAATTTTTCAAAAAATAATTTTTTACTGTCGCAAATTTTAAATATCCCAGGTATTGCCTTTTCTATAGTAAATTTCTCACAAATTAATTTCTTACAGTCGCAAATTTTAAATACGCTAGGGATTGCCTTTTCTATAGTAAATTATTCAAAAAATAATTTTTTACTGTCGCAAATTTTAATTGCGCCAGGGATTGCCTTTTCTATAGTAAATTATTCTAAAAATAATTTTCTACTGTCGCAAATTTTAATTGCGCCAGGGATTGCCTTTTCTATATTAAATTATTCAAAAAATAAGTTTCTACTGTCGAAAATTTTAAATACGCCAGGGATTGCCTTTTCTTTAGTAAATTTTGCAAAAAAATAATTTTTTACTGTCGCAAATTGTAATTGCGCCAGGGATTACCTTTTCTATAGTAAATTTTGCAAAAAATAATTTTTTACTGTCGCAAATTTTAATTGCGCCAGGGATTGCCTTTTCTACAGTAAATTATTCAAAAATTTATTTTATACTGTCGCAAATTTTAAACACGCCAGGGATTGCCTTTTCTATAGTAAATTTTTCACAAATTAATTTTCTACTGTCGCAAATTTTAATTGCGCCAGGGATTGCTTTTCTATAGTAAATTTTTCAAAAAATAATTTTTTACTGTCGCAAATTTTAAATATCCCAGGGATTGCCTTTTCTATAGTAAATTTCTCACAAATTAATTTCTTACTGTCGCAAATTTTAAATACGCCAGGGATTGCCTTTTCTATAGTAAATTATTCAAAAAATAATTTTTTACTGTCGCAAATTTTAAGTGCGCCAGGGATTACCTTTTCTATAGTAAATTATTCAAAAAATAATTTTCTACTGTCGCAAATTTTAATTACGCCAGGGATTGCCTTTTCTATAGTAATTTATTCAAAAAATAATTTTTTACTGTCGCAAATTTTAAATACGCCAGGGATTGCCTTTTCTATAGTAAATTATTCAAAAAATAATTTTCTACTGTCGCAAATTTTAATTACGCCAGGGATTGCCTTTTCTACAGTAAATTATTCAAAAAATAATTTTCTACTCTCGCAAATTTTAATTCCGCCAGGGATTGCCTTTTCTACAGTAACTTTTTCAAAAATTAATTTTATACTGTCGCAAATTTTAAATACCCCAGGGACTGCTTTTCTATAGTAAATTTTGCAAAAAATAATTTTTTACTGTCGCAAATTTTAATTGCGCCAGGGATTGCCTTTTCTATAGTAAATTATTCAAAAAATAATTTTCTACTGTCGCAAATTTTAAATACGCCAGGGATTGCCTTTTCTATAGTAAATTATTCAAAAAATAATTTTCTACTGTCGCAAATTTTAATTACGCCAGGGAATGCCTTTTCTATAGTAAATTATTCAAAAAATAATTTTTCACTGTCGCAAATTTTAAATACGCCAGGGATTGCCTTTTCTATAGTAAATTATTCAAAAAATAATTTTTTACTGTCGCAAATTTTAAAATACGCCAGGGATTGCCTTTTCTATAGTAAATTATTCAAAAAATAATTTTCTACTGTCGCAAATTTTAATTACGCCAGGGATTGCCTTTTCTATAGTAAATTATTCAAAAAATAATTTTCTACTGTCGCAAATTTTAATTACGCCAGGGATTGCCTTTTCTATAGTAAATTATTCAAAAAATAATTTTTTACTGTCGCAAATTTTAAGTGCGCCAGGGATTGCCTTTTCTATAGTAAATTATTCACAAAATAATTTTATACTGTCGCAAATTTTAATTACGCCAGGGATTGCCTTTTCTATAGTAAATTATTCAAAAAATTATTTTCTACTGTCGCAAATTTTAATTACGCCAGGGATTGCCTTTTCTATAGTAAATTATTCAAAAAATAATTTTTTACTGTCGCAAATTTTAAATACGCCAGGGATTGCCTTTTCTATAGTAAATTATTCAAAAAATAATTTTTTACTGTCGCAAATTTTAATTGCGCCAGGGATTGCCTTTTCTATAGTAAATTATTCAAAAAATAATTTTCAACTGTCGCAAATTTTAATTACGCCAGGTATTGCCTTTTCTATAGTAAATTATTCAAAAAATAATTTTTTACTGTCGCAAATTTTAAGTGCGCCAGGGATTGCCTTTTCTATAGTAAATTATTCAAAAAATAATTTTCAACTGTCACAAATTTTAATTACGCCAGGGATAGCCTTTTCTATAGTAAATTTTTCAAAAAATAATTTTTTACTGTCGCAAATTTTAATTGCGCCAGGGATTGCCTTTTCTATAGTAAATTATTCAAAAAATAATTTTCTACTGTCGCAAATTTTAATTGCGCCAGGGATTGCCTTTTCTATATTAAATTATTCAAAAAATAATTTTCTACTGTCGCAAATTTTAAATACGCCAGGGATTGCCTTTTCTTTAGTAAATTTTGCAAAAAAATAATTTTTTACTGTCGCAAATTGTAATTGCGCCAGGGATTAACTTTTCTATAGTAAATTTTGCAAAAAATAATTTTTTACTGTCGCAAATTTTAATTGCGCCAGGGATTGCCTTTTCTACAGTAAATTTTTCAAAAATTAATTTTATACTGTCGCAAATTTTAAATACGCCAGGGATTGCCTTTTCTATAGTAAATTTTTCAAAAAATAATTTTTTACTGTCGCAAATTTTAAATACGCCAGGGATTGCCTTTTCTATAGTAAATTTTTCAAAAAATAATTTTTTACTGTCGCAAATTTTAATTGCGCCAGGGATTGCCTTTTCTACAGTAAATTTTTCAAAAACTAATTTTTTACTGTCGCAAATTTTAATTACGCCAGGGATTGCCATTTCTATAGTAAATTTTTCAAAAAATAATTTTTTACTGTCGCAAATTTTAAATATCCCAGGGATTGCCTTTTCTATAGTAAATTATTCAAAAAATAATTTTTTACTGTCGCAAATTTGAATTACGCCAGGGATTGCCATTTCTATAGTAAATTATTCAAAAAATAATTTTTTACTGTCGCAAATTTTAAATACGCCAGGGATTGCCTTTTCTATAGTAAATTATTCAAAAAATAATTTTCTACTGTCGCAAATTTTAATTGCGCCAGGGATTGCCTTTTATATAGTAAATTTTTCAAAAAATAATTTTTTACTGTCGCAAATTTTAAATATCCCAGGTATTGCCTTTTCTATAGTAAATTTCTCACAAATTAATTTCTTACAGTCGCAAATTTTAAATACGCCAGGGATTGCCTTTTCTATAGTAAATTATTCAAAAAATAATTTTTTACTGTCGCAAATTTTAATTGCGCCAGGGATTGCCTTTTCTATAGTAAATTATTCTAAAAATAATTTTCTACTGTCGCAAATTTTAATTGCGCCAGGGATTGCCTTTTCTATATTAAATTATTCAAAAAATAAGTTTCTACTGTCGCAAATTTTAAATACGCCAGGGATTGCCTTTTCTTTAGTAAATTTTGCAAAAAAATAATTTTTTACTGTCGCAAATTGTAATTGCGCCAGGGATTACCTTTTCTATAGTAAATTTTGCAAAAAATAATTTTTTACTGTCGCAAATTTTAATTGCGCCAGGGATTGCCTTTTCTACAGTCAATTATTCAAAAATTTATTTTATACTGTCGCAAATTTTAAATACGCCAGGGATTGCCTTTTCTATAGTAAATTTTTCACAAATTAATTTTCTACTGTCGCAAATTTTAATTGCGCCAGGGATTGCTTTTCTATAGTAAATTTTTCAAAAAATAATTTTTTACTGTCGCAAATTTTAAATATCCCAGGGATTGCCTTTTCTATAGTAAATTTCTCACAAATTAATTTCTTACTGTCGCAAATTTTAAATACGCCAGGGGTTGCCTTTTCTATAGTAAATTATTCAAAAAATAATTTTTTACTGTCGCAAATTTTAAGTGCGCCAGGGATTACCTTTTCTATAGTAAATTATTCAAAAAATAATTTTCTACTGTCGCAAATTTTAATTACGCCAGGGATTGCCTTTTCTATAGTAATTTATTCAAAAAATAATTTTTTACTGTCGCAAATTTTAAATACGCCAGGGATTGCCTTTTCTATAGTAAATTATTCAAAAAATAATTTTCTACTGTCGCAAATTTTAATTACGCCAGGGGTTGCCTTTTCTACAGTAAATTATTCAAAAAATAATTTTCTACTCTCGCAAATTTTAATTGCGCCAGGGATTGCCTTTTCTACAGTAACTTTTTCAAAAATTAATTTTATACTGTCGCAAATTTTAAATACCCCAGGGATTGCTTTTCTATAGTAAATTTTGCAAAAAATAATTTTTTACTGTCGCAAATTTTAATTGCGCCAGGGATTGCCTTTTCTATAGTAAATTATTCAAAAAATAATTTTCTACTGTCGCAAATTTTAAATACGCCAGGGATTGCCTTTTCTATAGTAAATTATTCAAAAAATAATTTTCTACTGTCGCAAATTTGAATTACGCCAGGGATTGCCTTTTCTATAGTAAATTATTCAAAAAATAATTTTTTACTGTCGCAAATTTTAAATACGCCAGGGATTGCCTTTTCTATAGTAAATTATTCAAAAAATAATTTTTACTGTCGCAAATTATAAATACGCCAGGGATTGCCGTTTCTATAGTAAATTATTCAAAAAATAGTTTTCTACTGTCGCAAATTTTAATTACGCCAGGGATTGCCTTTTCTATAGTAAATTATTCAAAAAATAATTTTCTACTCTCGCAAATTTTAATTACGCCAGGGATTGCCTTTTCAATAGTAAATTATTCAAAAAATAATTTTTTACTGTCGCAAATTTTAAGTGCGCCAGGGATTGCCTTTTCTATAGTAAATTATTCAAAAAATAATTTTATACTGTCGCAAATTTTAATTACGCCAGGGATTGCCTTTTCTATAGTAAATTATTCAAAAAATAATTTTCTACTGTCGCAAATTTTAATTACGCCAGGGAATGCCTTTTCTATAGTAAATTATTCAAAAAATAATTTTTCACTGTCGCAAATTTTAAATACGCCAGGGATTGCCTTTTCTATAGTAAATTATTCAAAAAATAGTTTTTTACTGTCGCAAATTTTAAAATACGCCAGGGATTGCCTTTTCTATAGTAAATTATTCAAAAAATAATTTTCTACTGTCGCAAATTTTAATTACGCCAGGGATTGCCTTTTCTATAGTAAATTATTCAAACAATAATTTTCTACTGTCGCAAATTTTAATTACGCCAGGGATTGCCTCTTCTATAGTAAATTATTCAAAAAATAATTTTTTACTGTCGCAAATTTTAAGTGCGCCAGGGATTGCCTTTTCTATAGTAAATTATTCACAAAATAATTTTATACTGTCGCAAATTTTAATTACGCCAGGGATTGCCTTTTATATAGTAAATTATTCAAAAAGTTATTTTCTACTGTCGCAAATTTTAATTACGCCAGGGATTGCCTTTTCTATAGTAAATTATTCAAAAAATAATTTTTTACTGTCGCAAATTTTAAATACGCCAGGGATTGCCTTTTCTATAGTAAATTATTCAAAAAATAATTTTTTACTGTCGCAAATTTTAATTGCGCCAGGGATTGCCTTTTCTATAGTAAATTATTCAAAAAATAATTTTCAACTGTCGCAAATTTTAATTACGCCAGGTATTGCCTTTTCTATAGTAAATTATTCAAAAAATAATTTTTTACTGTCGCAAATTTTAAGTGCGCCAGGGATTGCCTTTTCTATAGTAAATTATTCAAAAAATAATTTTTAACTGTCACAAATTTTAATTACGCCAGGGATAGCCTTTTCTATAGTAAATTTTTCAAAAAATAATTTTTTACTGTCGCAAATTTTAATTGCGCCAGGGATTGCCTTTTCTATAGTAAATTATTCAAAAAATAATTTTCTACAGTCGCAAATTTTAATTGCGCCAGGGATTGCCTTTTCTATATTAAATTATTCAAAAAATAATTTTCTACTGTCGCAAATTTTAAATACGCCAGGGATTGCCTTTTCTTTAGTAAATTTTGCAAAAAAATAATTTTTTACTGTCGCAAATTGTAATTGCGCCAGGGATTAACTTTTCTATAGTAAATTTTGCAAAAAATTATTTTTTACTGTCGCAAATTTTAATTGCGCCAGGGATTGCCTTTTCTACAGTAAATTTTTCAAAAATTAATTTTATACTGTCGCAAATTTTAAATACGCCAGGGATTGCCTTTTCTATAGTAAATTTTTCAAAAAATAATTTTTTACTGTCGCAAATTTTAAATACGCTAGGGATTACCTTTTCTATAGTAAATTTTTCAAAAAATAATTTTTTACTGTCGCAAAATTTAATTGCGCCAGGGATTGCCTTTTCTACAGTAAATTTTTCAAAAACTAATTTTTTACTGTCGCAAATTTTAATTACGCCAGGGATTGCCATTTCTATAGTAAATTTTTCAAAAAATAATTTTTTACTGTCGCAAATTTTAAATATCCCAGGGATTGCCTTTTCTATAGTAAATTATTCAAAAAATAATTTTTTACTGTCGCAAATTTGAATTACGCCAGGGATTGCCATTTCTATAGTAAATTATTCAAAAAATAATTTTTTACTGTCGCAAATTTTAAATACGACAGGGATTGCCTTTTCTATAGTAAATTATTCAAAAAATAATTTTTTACTGTCGCAAATTTTAAATACGCCAGGGATTGCCTTTTCTATAGTAAATTATTCAAAAAATAATTTTCTACTGTCGCAAATTTTAATTACGCCAGGGGTTGCCTTTTCTACAGTAAATTATTCAAAAAATAATTTTCTACTCTCGCAAATTTTAATTGCGCCAGGGATTGCCTTTTCTACAGTAACTTTTTCAAAAATTAATTTTATACTGTCGCAAATTTTAAATACCCCAGGGATTGCTTTTCTATAGTAAATTTTGCAAAAAATAATTTTTTACTGTCGCAAATTTTAATTGCGCCAGGGATTGCCTTTTCTATAGTAAATTATTCAAAAAATAATTTTCTACTGTCGCAAATTTTAAATACGCCAGGGATTGCCTTTTCTATAGTAAATTATTCAAAAAATAATTTTCTACTGTCGCAAATTTGAATTACGCCAGGGATTGCCTTTTCTATAGTAAATTATTCAAAAAATAATTTTTTACTGTCGCAAATTTTAAATACGCCAGGGATTGCCTTTTCTATAGTAAATTATTCAAAAAATAATTTTTACTGTCGCAAATTATAAATACGCCAGGGATTGCCGTTTCTATAGTAAATTATTCAAAAAATAGTTTTCTACTGTCGCAAATTTTAATTACGCCAGGGATTGCCTTTTCTATAGTAAATTATTCAAAAAATAATTTTCTACTCTCGCAAATTTTAATTACGCCAGGGATTGCCTTTTCAATAGTAAATTATTCAAAAAATAATTTTTTACTGTCGCAAATTTTAAGTGCGCCAGGGATTGCCTTTTCTATAGTAAATTATTCAAAAAATAATTTTATACTGTCGCAAATTTTAATTACGCCAGGGATTGCCTTTTCTATAGTAAATTATTCAAAAAATAATTTTCTACTGTCGCAAATTTTAATTACGCCAGGGAATGCCTTTTCTATAGTAAATTATTCAAAAAATAATTTTTCACTGTCGCAAATTTTAAATACGCCAGGGATTGCCTTTTCTATAGTAAATTATTCAAAAAATAGTTTTTTACTGTCGCAAATTTTAAAATACGCCAGGGATTGCCTTTTCTATAGTAAATTATTCAAAAAATAATTTTCTACTGTCGCAAATTTTAATTACGCCAGGGATTGCCTTTTCTATAGTAAATTATTCAAACAATAATTTTCTACTGTCGCAAATTTTAATTACGCCAGGGATTGCCTTTTCTATAGTAAATTATTCAAAAAATAATTTTTTACTGTCGCAAATTTTAAGTGCGCCAGGGATTGCCTTTTCTATAGTAAATTATTCACAAAATAATTTTATACTGTCGCAAATTTTAATTACGCCAGGGATTGCCTTTTCTATAGTAAATTATTCAAAAAGTTATTTTCTACTGTCGCAAATTTTAATTACGCCAGGGATTGCCTTTTCTATAGTAAATTATTCAAAAAATAATTTTTTACTGTCGCAAATTTTAAATACGCCAGGGATTGCCTATTCTATAGTAAATTATTCAAAAAATAATTTTTTACTGTCGCAAATTTTAATTGCGACAGGGATTGCCTTTTCTATAGTAAATTATTCAAAAAATAATTTTCAACTGTCGCAAATTTTAATTACGCCAGGTATTGCCTTTTCTATAGTAAATTATTCAAAAAATAATTTTTTACTGTCGCAAATTTTAAGTGCGCCAGGGATTGCCTTTTCTATAGTAAATTATTCAAAAAATAATTTTTAACTGTCACAAATTTTAATTACGCCAGGGATAGCCTTTTCTATAGTAAATTTTTCAAAAAATAATTTTTTACTGTCGCAAATTTTAATTGCGCCAGGGATTGCCTTTTCTATAGTAAATTATTCAAAAAATAATTTTCTACTGTCGCAAATTTTAATTGCGCCAGGGATTGCCTTTTCTATATTAAATTATTCAAAAAATAATTTTCTACTGTCGCAAATTTTAAATACGCCAGGGATTGCCTTTTCTTTAGTAAATTTTGCAAAAAAATAATTTTTTACTGTCGCAAATTGTAATTGCGCCAGGGATTAACTTTTCTATAGTAAATTTTGCAAAAAATTATTTTTTACTGTCGCAAATTTTAATTGCGCCAGGGATTGCCTTTTCTACAGTAAATTTTTCAAAAATTAATTTTATACTGTCGCAAATTTTAAATACGCCAGGGATTGCCTTTTCTATAGTAAATTTTTCAAAAAATAATTTTTTACTGTCGCAAATTTTAAATACGCCAGGGATTGCCTTTTCTATAGTAAATTTTTCAAAAAATAATTTTTTACTGTCGCAAAATTTAATTGCGCCAGGGATTGCCTTTTCTACAGTAAATTTTTCAAAAACTAATTTTTTACTGTCGCAAATTTTAATTACGCCAGGGATTGCCATTTCTATAGTAAATTTTTCAAAAAATAATTTTTTACTGTCGCAAATTTTAAATATCCCAGGGATTGCCTTTTCTATAGTAAATTATTCAAAAAATAATTTTTTACTGTGGCAAATTTGAATTACGCCAGGGATTGCCATTTCTATAGTAAATTATTCAAAAAATAATTTTTTACTGTCGCAAATTTTAAATACGACAGGGATTGCCTTTTCTATAGTAAATTATTCAAAAAATAATTTTTTACTGTCGCAAATTTTAAATACGCCAGGGATTGCCTTTTCTATAGTAAATTATTCAAAAAATAATTTTCTACTGTCGCAAATTTTAATTACGCCAGGGATTGCCTTTTCTATAGTAAATTATTCAAAAAATAATTTTCTACTCTCGCAAATTTTAATTACGCCAGGGATTGCCTTTTCTATAGTAAATTATTCAAAAAATAATTTTTTACTGTCGCAAATTTTAAGTGCGCCAGGGATTGCCTTTTCTATAGTAAATTATTCAAAAAATTATTTTATACTGTCGCAAATTTTAATTACGCCAGGGATTGCCTTTTCTATAGTAAATTATTCAAAAAATAATTTTCTACTGTCGCAAATTTTAATTACGCCAGGGATTGCCTTTTCTATAGTAAATTATTCAAAAAATAATTTTTTACTGTCGCAAATTTTAAATACGCCAGGGATTGCTTTTTCTATAGTAAATTATTCAAAAAATAATTTTCTACTGTCGCAAATTTTAATTACGCCAGGGATTGCCTTTTCTATAGTAAATTATTCAAAAAATAATTTTTTACTGTCGCAAATTTGAATTACGCCAGGGATTGCCTTTTCTATAGTAAATTATTCAAAAAATAATTTTTTACTGTCGCAGATTTTAAATACGCCAGGGATTGCCTTTTCTATAGTAAATTATTCAAAAAATAATTTTTTACTGTCGCAAATTTTAAATACGCCAGGGATTGCCTTTTCTATAGTAAATTATTCAAAAAATAATTTTCTACTGTCGCAAATTTTAATTACGCCAGGGATTGCCTTTTCCATAGTAAATTATTCAAAAAATAATTTTCTACTGTCGCAAATTTTAATTACGCCAGGGATTGCCTTTTCTATAGTAAATTATTCAAAAAATAATTTTTTACTGTCGCAAATTTTAAGTGCGCCAGGGATTGCCTTTTCTATAGTAAATTATTCACAAAATAATTTTATACTGTCGCAAATTTTAATTACGCCAGACATTGCCTTTTCTATAGTAAATTATTCAAAAAATAATTTTCTACTGTCGCAAATTTTAATTACGCCAGGGATTGCCTTTTCTATAGTAAATTATTCAAAAAATAATTTTTTACTGTCGCAAATTTTAAATACGCCAGGGATTGCCTTTTCTATAGTAAATTATTCAAAAAATAATTTTTTTTTGTCGCAAATTTTAATTGCGCCAGGGATTGCCTTTTCTATAGTAAATTATTCAAAAAATAATTTTCAACTGTCGCAAATTTTAATTACGCCAGGTATTGCCTTTTCTATAGTAAATTATTCAAAAAATAATTTTCTACTGTCGCAAATTTTAAATATCCCAGGGATTGCCTTTTCTATAGTAAATTATTCAAAAAATAATTTTTTACTGTCGCAAATTTTAAGTGCGCCAGGGATTGCCTTTTCTATAGTAAATTATTCAAAAAATAATTTTCAACTGTCGCAAATTTTAATTACGCCAGGGATTTCCTTTTCTATAGTAAATTTTTCAAAAAATAATTTTTTACTGTCGCAAATTTTAATTGCGCCAGGGATTGCCTTTTCTATAGTAAATTATTCAAAAAATAATTTTCTACTGTCGCAAATTTTAATTGCGCCAGGGATTGCCTTTTCTATATTAAATTATTCAAAAAATAATTTTCTACTGTCGCAAATTTTAAATACGCCAGGGATTGCCTTTTCTTTAGTAAATTTTGCAAAAAAATAATTTTTTACTGTCGCAAATTGTAATTGCGCCAGGGATTACCTTTTCTATAGTAAATTTTGCAAAAAATAATTTTTTACTGTCGCAAATTTTAATTGCGCCAGGGATTGCCTTTTCTACAGTAAATTTTTCAAAAATTAAATTTATACTGTCGCAAATTTTAAATACGCCAGGGATTGCCTTTTCTATAGTAAATTTTTCAAAAAATAATTTTTTACTGTCGCAAATTTTAAATACGCCAGGGATTGCCTTTTCTATAGTAAATTTTTCAAAAAATAATTTTTTACTGTCGCAAATTTTAATTGCGCCAGGGATTGCCTTTTCTACAGTAAATTTTTCAAAAACTAATTTTTTACTGTCGCAAATTTTAATTACGCCAGGGATTGCCATTTCTATAGTAAATTTTTCAAAAAATAATTTTTTATTGTCGCAAATTTTAAATATCCCAGGGATTGCCTTTTCTATAGTAAATTTCTCACAAATTAATTTTTTACTGTCGCAAATTTTAAATACGCCAGGGATTGCCTTTTCTATAGTAAATTATTCAAAAAATAATTTTTTACTGTCCCAAATTTTAATTGCGCCAGGGATTGCTTTTCTATAGTAAATTTTTCAAAATATTAATTTTTTACTGTCGAAAATTTTAATTACGCCAGGGATTGCCTTTTCTATAGTAAATTTTGCGAAAAATAATTTTATATTGTCGCAAATTTTAAGTGCGCCAGGGATTGCCTTTTCTATAGTAAATTATTCAAAAAATAATTTTTTACTGTCGCAAATTTTAATTGCGCCAAGGATTGCCTTTTCTACAGTAAATTTTTCAAAATATTAATTTTTTACTGTCGCAAATTTTAAATACGCCAGGGATTGCCTTTTCTATAGTAAATTATTCAAAAAATAATTTTTTAATATCGCAAGTTTTAATTGCGCCAGGGATTGCCTTTTCTACACTAAATTTTGCAAAAAATATTTTTTTACTGTCGCAAATTTTAATTGCGTCAGGGATTGCCTTTTCTATAGTAAATTATTCAAAAAATAATTTTCTACTGTCGCAAATTTTAATTACGCCAGGGATTGCCTTTTCTATAGTAAATTTTTCAAAAATTAATTTTATACTGTCGCAAATTTTAAATACGCCAGGGATTGCCTTTTCTATAGTAAATTATGCAAAAATTAATTTTATACTGTCGCAAATTTTAAATACGCCAGGGATTGCCTTTTCTATAGTAAATTTTGCAAAAAAATAATTTTTTACTGTCGCAAATTGTAATTGCGCCAGGGATTACCTTTTCTATAGTAAATCTTGCAAAAAATTATTTTCTACTGTCGCAAATTTTAATTACGCCAGGGATTGCCTTTTCTATAGTAAATTATTCAAAAAATATTTTTTTACAGTCGCAATTTTAATTACGCCAGGGATTGCCTTTTCTATAGTAAATTATTCAAAAAATAATTTTTTACTGTCGCAAATTTTAAGTGCGCCAGGGATTGCCTTTTCTATAGTAAATTATTCAAAAAATAATTTTTTACTATCGCAATGTTTAATTGCGCCAGGGATTGCCTTTTCTACAGTAAATTTTTCAAAAACTGATTTTTTACTGTCGCAAATTTTAATTACGCCAGGGATTGCCTTTTCTATAGTAAATTATTCAAAAAATAATTTTCTACTGTCGCAAATTTTAATTACGCCAGGGATTGCCTTCTCTATAGTAAATTATTCAAAAAATAATTTTATACTGTCGCAAATTTTAATTACGCCAGGGATTGCCTTTTCTATAGTAAATTATTCAAAAAATAATTTTATACTGTCGCAAATTTTAATTGCGCCAGGGATTGCCTTTTCTATAGTAAATTATTCAAAAAATTATTTTCTACTGTCGCAAATTTTAATTGCGCCAGTGATTGCCTTTTCTATAGTAAATTATTCAAAAAATAATTTTCTACTGTCGCAAATTTTAAATACGCCAGGGATTGCTTTTTCTATAGTAAATTTTGCAAAATATTAATTTTTTACTGTCGCAAATTTTAAATACGCCAGGGATTGCCTTTTCTATAGTAAATTATTCAAAAAATAATTTTCTACTGTCGCAAATTTTAAATATCCCAGGAATTGCCTTTTCTATAGTAAATTATTCAAAAAATAATTTTTTACTGTCGCAAATTTTAAGTGCGCCAGGGATTGCCTTTTCTATAGTAAATTATTCAAAAAATAAGTTTCTACTGTCGCAAATTTTAATTACGCCAGGGATTACCTTTTCTATAGTAAATTATTCAAAAAATAATTTTTTACTGTCGCAAATTTTAAGTGCGCCAGGGATTGCCTTTTCTTTAGTAAATTATTCAAAAAATAATTTTTTACTCTCGCAAATTTCAATTTCGCCACGTAAATTTTTCACAAATTAATTTTTTACTGTCGCAAATTTTAAATACGCCAGGGATTGCCTTTTCTATAGTAAATTATTCAAAAAATAATTTTCTACTGTCGCAAATTTTAATTACGCCAGGGATTGCCTTTTCTATAGTAAATTATTCAAAAAATAATTTTATACTGTCGCAAATTTTAATTACGCCAGGGATTGCCTTTTCTATAGTAAATTATTCAAAAAATAATTTTATACTGTCGCAAATTTTAAGTGCGCCAGGGATTGCCTTTTCTATAGTAAATTATTCAAAAAATAATTTTTTACTGTCGCAAATTTTAATTGCGCCAGGGATTAACCTTTCTATAGTAAATTATTCAAAAAATAATTTTATACTGTCGCAAATTTTAATTACGCCAGGGATTGCCTTTTCTATAGTAAATTTTGCAAAAAATAATTTTTTACTGTCGCAAATTTTAATTGCGCCAGGGATTGCCTTTTCTATAGTAAATTATTCAAAAAATAATTTTTTACTGTCGCAAATTTTAAGTGCGCCAGGGATTGCCTTTTCTATAGTAAATTATTCAAAAAATAATTTTATACTGTCGCAAATTTTAATTACGCCAGGGATTGCCTTTTCTATAGTAAATTATTCAAAAAATAATTTTATACTGTCGCAAATTTTAAGTGCGCCAGGGATTGCCTCTTCTATAGTAAATTATTCAAAAAATAATTTTTTACTGTCGCAAATTTTAATTGCGCCAGGGATTGCCTTTTCTACAGTAAATTTTTCAAAATATTAATTTTTTACTGTCGCAAATTTTAAATACGCCAGGGTTTGCCTTTTCTATAGTAAATTATTAAAAAATAATTTTTTACTATCGCAAGTTTTAATTGCGCCAGGGATTGCCTTTTCTACAGTAAATTTTGCAAAAAATAATTTTTTACTGTCGCAAATTTTAATTGCGCCAGGGATTGCCTTTTCTATAGTAAATTATTCAAAAAATAATTTTCTACTGTCGCAAATTTTAATTACGCCAGGGATTGCCTTTTCTATAGTAAATTATTCAAAAAATAATTTTCTACTGTCGCAAATTTTAATTACGCCAGGGATTGCCTTTTCTATAGTAAATTATTCAAAAATTAATTTTATACTGTCGCAAATTTTAAATACGCCAGGGATTGCCTTTTCTATAGTAAATTTTGCAAAAAAATAATTTTTTACTGTCGGAAATTGTAACTGCGCCAGGGATTACCTTTTCTATAGTAAATTTTGCAAAAAATAATTTTTTACTGTCGCAAATTTTAATTGCGCCAGGGATTGCCTTTTCTACAGTAAATTTTTCAAAAATTAATTTTATACTGTCGCAAATTTTAAATACGCCAGGGATTGCCTTTTCAACAGTAAATTTTTCAAAAAATAATTTTTTACTGTCGCAAATTTTAAATACGCCAGGGATTGCATTTTCTATAGTAAATTTTTCAAAAAATAATTTTTTACTGTCGCAAATTTTAATTGCGCCAGGGATTGCCTTTTCTACAGTAAATTTTTCAAAAACTAATTTTTTACTGTCGCAAATTTTAATTACGCCAGGGATTGCCTTTTCTATAGTAAATTTTTCAAAAAATAATTTTCTACTGTCGCAAATTTTAAATATCCCAGGGATTGCCTTTTCTATAGTAAATTATTCAAAAAATAATTTTTTACTGTCGCAAATTTTAAGTGCGCCAGGGATTGCATTTTCTATAGTAAATTATTCAAAAAATAATTTTCAACTGTCGCAAATTTTAATTACGCCAGGGATTGCCTTTTCTATAGTAAATTATTCAAAAAATAATTTTCTACTGTCGCAAATTTTAATTGCGCCAGGGATTGCCTTTTCTACAGTTAATTTTTCAAAATATTAATTTTTTACTGTCGAAAATTTTAATTACGCCAGGGATTGCCTTTTCTATAGTAAATTTTGCAAAAAATAATTTTATATTGTCGCAAATTTTAAGTGCGCCAGGGATTGCCTTTTCTACACTAAATTTTGCAAAAAATATTTTTTTACTGTCGCAAATTTTAATTGCGCCAGGGATTGCCTTTTCTATAGTAAATTATTCAAAAAATAATTTTCTACTGTCGCAAATTTTAATTACGCCAGGGATTGCCTTTTCTATAGTAAATTTTTCAAAAATTAATTTTATACTGTCGCAAATTTTAAATACGCCAGGGATTGCCTTTTCTATAGTAAATTATGCAAAAATTAATTTTATACTGTCGCAAATTTTAAATACGCCAGGGATTGCCTTTTCTATAGTAAATTTTGCAAAAAAATAATTTTTTACTGTCGCAAATTGTAATTGCGCCAGGGATTACCTTTTCTATAGTAAATTTTGCAAAAACTAATTTTTTACTGTCGCAAATTTTAATTACGCCAGGGATTGCCTTTTCTATAGTAAATTATTCAAAAAATAATTTTCTACTGTCGCAAATTTTAATTACGCCAGGGATTGCCTTCTCTATAGTAAATTATTCAAAAAATAATTTTATACTGTCGCAAATTTTAATTACGCCAGGGATTGCCTTTTCTATAGTAAATTATTCAAAAAATAATTTTATACTGTCGCAAATTTTAATTGCGCCAGTGATTGCCTTTTCTATAGTAAATTTTGCAAAAAAATAATTTTTTACTGTCGGAAATTGTAATTGCGCCAGGGATTACCTTTTCTATAGTAAATTTTGCAAAAAATAATTTTTTACTGTCGCAAATTTTAATTGCGCCAGGGATTGCCTTTTCTACAGTAAATTTTTCAAAAATTAATTTTATACTGTCGCAAATTTTAAATACGCCAGGGATTGCCTTTTCAACAGTAAATTTTTCAAAAAATAATTTTTTACTGTCGCAAATTTTAAATACGCCAGGGATTGCATTTTCTATAGTAAATTTTTCAAAAAATAATTTTTTACTGTCGCAAATTTTAATTGCGCCAGGCATTGCCTTTTCTACAGTAAATTTTTCAAAAACTAATTTTTTACTGTCGCAAATTTTAATTTCGCCAGGGATTGCCTTTTCTATAGTAAATTTTTCAAAAAATAATTTTCTACTGTCGCAAATTTTAAATATCCCAGGGATTGCCTTTTCTATAGTAAATTATTCAAAAAATAATTTTTTACTGTCGCAAATTTTAAGTGCGCCAGGGATTGCATTTTCTATAGTAAATTATTCAAAAAATAATTTTCAACTGTCGCAAATTTTAATTACGCCAGGGATTGCCTTTTCTATAGTAAATTATTCAAAAAATAATTTTCTACTGTCGCAAATTTTAATTGCGCCAGGGATTGCCTTTTCTACAGTTAATTTTTCAAAATATTAATTTTTTACTGTCGAAAATTTTAATTACGTCAGGGATTGCCTTTTCTATAGTAAATTTTGCAAAAAATAATTTTATATTGTCGCAAATTTTAAGTGCGCCAGGGATTGCCTTTTCTATAGTAAATTATTCAAAAAATAATTTTTTACTGTCGCAAATTTTAATTGCGCCAGGGATTGCCTTTTCTACAGTAAATTTTTCAAAATATTAATTTTTTACTGTCGCAAATTTTAAATACGCCAGGGATTGCCTTTTCTATAGTAAATTATTCAAAAAATAATTTTTTACTATCGCAAGTTTTAATTGCGCCAGGGATTGCCTTTTCTACACTAAATTTTGCAAAAAATATTTTTTTACTGTCGCAAATTTTAATTGCGCCAGGGATTGCCTTTTCTATAGTAAATTATTCAAAAAATAATTTTCTACTGTCGCAAATTTTAATTACGCCAGGGATTGCCTTTTCTATAGTAAATTTTTCAAAAATTAATTTTATACTGTCGCAAATTTTAAATACGCCAGGGATTGCCTTTTCTATAGTAAATTATGCAAAAATTAATTTTATACTGTCGCAAATTTTAAATACGCCAGGGATTGCCTTTTCTATAGTAAATTTTGCAAAAAAATAATTTTTTACTGTCGCAAATTGTAATTGCGCCAGGGATTACCTTTTCTATAGTAAATTTTGCAAAAAATTATTTTCTACTGTCGCAAATTTTAATTACGCCAGGGATTGCGTTTTCTATAGTAAATTATTCAAAAAATATTTTTTTACTGTCGCAATTTTAATTACGCCAGGTATTGCCTTTTCTATAGTAAATTATTCAAAAAATAATTTTTTACTGTCGCAAATTTTAAGTGCGCCAGGGATTGCCTTTTCTATAGTAAATTATTCAAAAAATAATTTTTTACTATCGCAAGTTTTAATTGCGCCAGGGATTGCCTTTTCTACAGTAAATTTTTCAAAAACTAATTTTTTACTGTCGCAAATTTTAATTACGCCAGGGATTGCCTTTTCTATAGTAAATTATTCAAAAAATAATTTTCTACTGTCGCAAATTTTAATTACGCCAGGGATTGCCTTCTCTATAGTAAATTATTCAAAAAATAATTTTATACTGTCGCAAATTTTAATTAAGCCAGGGATTGCCTTTTCTATAGTAAATTATTCAAAAAATAATTTTATACTGTCGCAAATTTTAATTGCGCCAGGGATTGCCTTTTCTATAGTAAATTATTCAAAAAATTATTTTCTACTGTCGCAAATTTTAACTGCGCCAGTGATTGCCTTTTCTATAGTAAATTATTCAAAAAATAATTTTCTACTGTCGCAAATTTTAAATACGCCAGGGATTGCCTTTTCTATAGTAAATTTTCAAAATATTAATTTTTTACTGTCGCAAATTTTAAATACGCCAGGGATTGCCTTTTCTATAGTAAATTATTCAAAAAATAATTTTCTACTGTCGCAAATTTTAAATATCCCAGGAATTGCCTTTTCTATAGTAAAATATTCAAAAAATAATTTTTTACTGTCGCAAATTTTAAGTGCGCCAGGGATTGCCTTTTCTATAGTAAATTATTCAAAAAATAATTTTCTACTGTCGCAAATTTTAATTACGCCAGGGATTGCCTTTTCTATAGTAAATTATTCAAAAAATAATTTTTTACTGTCGCAAATTTTAAGTGCGCCAGGGATTGCCTTTTCTTTAGTAAATTATTCAAAAAATAATTTTTTACTCTCGCAAATTTCAATTTCGCCAGGTAAATTTTTCACAAATTAATTTTTTACTGTCGCAAATTTTAAATACGCCAGGGATTGCCTTTTCTATAGTAAATTATTCAAAAAATAATTTTCTACTTTCGCAAATTTTAATTACGCCAGGGATTGCCTTTTCTATAGTAAATTATTCAAAAAATAATTTTATACTGTCGCAAATTTTAATTACGCCAGGGATTGCCTTTTCTATAGTAAATTATTCAAAAAATAATTTTATACTGTCGCAAATTTTAAGTGCGCCAGGGATTGCCTTTTCTATAGTAAATTATTCAAAAAATAATTTTTTACTGTCGCAAATTTTAATTGCGCCAGGGATTACCTTTTCTATAGTAAATTATTCAAAAAATAATTTTATACTGTCGCAAATTTTAATTACGCCAGGGATTGCCTTTCCTATAGTAAATTTTGCAAAAAATAATTTTTTACTGTCGCAAATTTTAATTGCGCCAGGGATTGCCTTTTCTATAGTAAATTATTCAAAAAATTATTTTTTACTGTCGCAAATTTTAAGTGCGCCAGGGATTGCCTTTTCTATAGTAAATTATTCAAAAAATAATTTTATACTGTCGCAAATTTTAATTACGCCAGGGATTGCCTTTCCTATAGTAAATTATTCAAAAAATAATTTTATACTGTCGCAAATTTTAAGTGCGCCAGGGATTGCCTCTTCTATAGTAAATTATTCAAAAAATAATTTTTTACTGTCGCAAATTTTAATTGCGCCCAGGATTGCCTTTTTTATAGTAAATTTTTCAAAAAATAATTTTCTACTGTCGCAAATTTTAAATATCCCAGGGATTGCCTTTTCTATAGTAAATTTCTCACAAATTAATTTTTTACTGTCGCAAATTTTAAGTGCGCCAGGGTTTGCCTTTTCTATAGTATATTATTCAAAAAATAATTTTCTACTGTCGCAAATTTTAATTACGCCAGGGATTGCCTTTTCTTTAGTAAATTATTCAAAAAATAATTTTTTACTGTCACAAATTTTAAGTGCGCCTGGGATTGCCTTTTCTATAGTAAATTATTCAAAAAATAATTTTCTACTGTCGCAAATTTTAATTACGCCAGGGATTGCCTTTTCTATAGTAAATTATTCAAAAAATAATTTTCTACTGTCGCAAATTTTAATTACGCCAGGGATTGCCTTTTCTATAGTAAATTATTCAAAAATTAATTTTATACTGTCGCAAATTTTAAATACGCCAGGGATTGCCTTTTCTATAGTAAATTATTCAAAAAATAATTTTTTACTGTCGCAAATTTTAATTGCGCCAGGGATTACCTTTTCTATAGTAAATTATTCAAAAAATAATTTTCTACTGTCGCAAATTTTAATTACGCCAGGGATTGCCTTTTCTATAGTAAATTATTCAAAAAATAATTTTCTACTGTCGCAAATTTTAATTACGCCAGGGATTGCCTTTTCTATAGTAAATTATTCAAAAATTAATTTTATACTGTCGCAAATTTTAAATACGCCAGGGATTGCCTTTTCTATAGTAAATTTTGCAAAAAAATAATTTTTTACTGTCGGAAATTGTAATTGCGCCAGGGATTACCTTTTCTATAGTAAATTTTGCAAAAAATAATTTTTTACTGTCGCAAATTTTAATTGCGCCAGGGATTGCCTTTTCTACAGTAAATTTTCAAAAATTAATTTTATACTGTCGCAAATTTTAAATACGCCAGGGCTTGCCTTTTCTACAGTAAATTTTTCAAAAAATAATTTTTTACTGTCGCAAATTTTAAATACGCCAGGGATTGCATTTTCTATAGTAAATTTTTCAAAAAATAATTTTTTACTGTCGCAAATTTTAACTGCGCCAGGGATTGCCTTTTCTACAGTAAATTTTTCAAAAACTAATTTTTTACTGTCGCAAATTTTAATTAC
This sequence comes from Dioctria linearis, assembly GCA_963930735.1. Taxonomy (NCBI): domain Eukaryota; kingdom Metazoa; phylum Arthropoda; class Insecta; order Diptera; family Asilidae; genus Dioctria; species Dioctria linearis. The sequence goes on along the minus strand of CAWVNZ010001808.1, from coordinate 11,705 downwards.
GCCAGGGATTGCCTTTTTTATAGTAAATTTTTCAAAAAATAATTTTCTACTGTCGCAAATTTTAAATATCCCAGGGATTGCCTTTTCTATAGTAAATTTATCACAAATTAATTTTTTACTGTCGCAAATTTTAAGTGCGCCAGGGTTTGCCTTTTCTATAGTATATTATTCAAAAAATAATTTTCTACTGTCGCAAATTTTAATTACGCCGGGGATTGCCTTTTCTTTAGTAAATTATTCAAAAAATAATTTTTTACTGTCACAAATTTTAAGTGCGCCTGGGATTGCCTTTTCTGTAGCAAATTATTCAAAAAATAATTTTATACTGTCGCAAATTTTAATTACGCCAGGGATTGCCTTTTCTATAGTAAATTATTCAAAAAATAATGTTTTACTGTCGCAAATTTTAATTGCGCCAGGGATTGCCTTTTCTATAGTAAATTATTCGAAAAGTTATTTTCTACTGTCGCAAATTTTAAGTGCGCCAGGTATTGCCTTTTCTATAGTAAATTATTCAAAAAATAATTTTCAACTGTCGCAAATTTTAATTACGCCAGGGATTGCCTTTTCTATAGTAAATTATTCAAAAAATAATTTTCTACTGTCGCAAATTTTAATTACGCCAGGGATTGCCTTTTCTATAGTAAATTTTGCAAAAAATAATTTTTTACTGTCGCAAATTTTAATTGCGCCAGGGATTGCCTTTTCTATAGTAAATTATTCAAAAAATAATTTTTTACTGTCGCAAATTTTAAGTGCGCCAGGGATTGCCTTTTCTATAGTAAATTATTCAAAAAATAATTTTATACTGTCGCAAATTTTAATTACGCCAGGGATTGCCTTTTCTATAGTAAATTATTCAAAAAATAATTTTATACTGTCGCAAATTTTAAGTGCGCCAGGGATTGCCTTTTCTATAGTAAATTATTCAAAAAATAATTTTTTACTGTCGCAAATTTTAATTGCGCCAGGGATTGCCTTTTCTACAGTAAATTTTTCAAAATATTAATTTTTTACTGTCGCAAATTTTAAATACGCCAGGGATTGCCTTTTCTATAGTAAATTATTAAAAAATAATTTTTTACTATCGCAAGTTTTAATTGCGCCAGGGATTGCCTTTTCTACAGTAAATTTTGCAAAAAATAATTTTTTACTGTCGCAAATTTTAATTGCGCCAGGGATTGCCTTTTCTATAGTAAATTTCTCACAAATTAATTTTTTACTGTAGCAAATTTTAAATACGCCAGGGATTGCCTTTTCTATAGTAAATTATTCAAAAAATTAATTTTTACTGTTGCAAATTTTAATTGCGCCAGGGATTGCCTTTTCTATAGTAAATTTTTCAAAAAATAATTTTTTACTGTCGCAAATTTTAAATATCCCAGGGATTGCCTTTTCTATAGTAAAATTCTCACAAATTAATTTCTTACTGTCGCAAATTTTAAATACGCCAGGGATTGCCTTTTCTATAGTAAATTATTCAAAAAATAATTTTTTACTGTCGCAAATTTTAAGTGCGCCAGGGATTGCATTTCTATAGTAAATTATTCAAAAAATAATTTTCAACTGTCGCAAATTTTAATTACGCCAGGGATTGCCTTTTCTATAGTAAATTATTCAAAAAATAATTTTCTACTGTCGCAAATTTTAATTGCGCCAGGGATTGCCTTTTCTACAGTTAATTTTTCAAAATACTAATTTTTTACTGTCGAAAATTTTAATTACGCCAGGGATTGCCTTTTCTATAGTAAATTTTGCGAAAAATAATTTTATATTGTCGCAAATTTTAAGTGCGCCAGGGATTGCCTTTTCTATAGTAAATTATTCAAAAAATAATTTTTTACTGTCGCAAATTTTAATTGCGCCAAGGATTGCCTTTTCTACAGTAAATTTTTCAAAATATTAATTTTTTACTGTCGCAAATTTTAAATACGCCAGGGATTGCCTTTTCTATAGTAAATTATTCAAAAAATAATTTTTTAATATCGCAAGTTTTAATTGCGCCAGGGATTGCCTTTTCTACACTAAATTTTGCAAAAAATATTTTTTTACTGTCGCAAATTTTAATTGCGTCAGGGATTGCCTTTTCTATAGTAAATTATTCAAAAAATAATTTTCTACTGTCGCAAATTTTAATTACGCCAGGGATTGCCTTTTCTATAGTAAATTTTTCAAAAATTAATTTTATACTGTCGCAAATTTTAAATACGCCAGGGATTGCCTTTTCTATAGTAAATTATGCAAAAATTAATTTTATACTGTCGCAAATTTTAAATACGCCAGGGATTGCCTTTTCTATAGTAAATTTTGCAAAAAAATAATTTTTTACTGTCGCAAATTGTAATTGCGCCAGGGATTACCTTTTCTATAGTAAATCTTGCAAAAAATTATTTTCTACTGTCGCAAATTTTAATTACGCCAGGGATTGCCTTTTCTATAGTAAATTATTCAAAAAATATTTTTTTACAGTCGCAATTTTAATTACGCCAGGGATTGCCTTTTCTATAGTAAATTATTCAAAAAATAATTTTTTACTGTCGCAAATTTTAAGTGCGCCAGGGATTGCCTTTTCTATAGTAAATTATTCAAAAAATAATTTTTTACTATCGCAATGTTTAATTGCGCCAGGGATTGCCTTTTCTACAGTAAATTTTTCAAAAACTAATTTTTTACTGTCGCAAATTTTAATTACGCCAGGGATTGCCTTTTCTATAGTAAATTATTCAAAAAATAATTTTCTACTGTCGCAAATTTTAATTACGCCAGGGATTGCCTTCTCTATAGTAAATTATTCAAAAAATAATTTTATACTGTCGCAAATTTTAATTACGCCAGGGATTGCCTTTTCTATAGTAAATTATTCAAAAAATAATTTTATACTGTCGCAAATTTTAATTGCGCCAGGGATTGCCTTTTCTATAGTAAATTTTTCAAAAAATTATTTTCTACTGTCGCAAATTTTAATTGCGCCAGTGATTGCCTTTTCTATAGTAAATTATTCAAAAAATAATTTTCTACTGTCGCAAATTTTAAATACGCCAGGGATTGCCTTTTCTATAGTAAATTTTGCAAAATATTAATTTTTTACTGTCGCAAATTTTAAATACGCCAGGGATTGCCTTTTCTATAGTAAATTATTCAAAAAATAATTTTCTACTGTCGCAAATTTTAAATATCCCAGGAATTGCCTTTTCTATAGTAAATTATTCAAAAAATAATTTTTTACTGTCGCAAATTTTAAGTGCGCCAGGGATTGCCTGTTCTATAGTAAATTATTCAAAAAAAAAGTTTCTACTGTCGCAAATTTTAATTACGCCAGGGATTACCTTTTCTATAGTAAATTATTCAAAAAATAATTTTTTACTGTCGCAAATTTTAAGTGCGCCAGGGATTGCCTTTTCTTTAGTAAATTATTCAAAAAATAATTTTTTACTCTCGCAAATTTCAATTTCGCCAGGTAAATTTTTCACAAATTAATTTTTTACTGTCGCAAATTTTAAATACGCCAGGGATTGCCTTTTCTATAGTAAATTATTCAAAAAATAATTTTCTACTGTCGCAAATTTTAATTACGCCAGGGATTGCCTTTTCTATAGTAAATTATTCAAAAAATAATTTTATACTGTCGCAAATTTTAATTACGCCAGGGATTGCCTTTTCTATAGTAAATTATTCAAAAAATAATTTTATACTGTCGCAAATTTTAAGTGCGCCAGGGATTGCCTTTTCTATAGTAAATTATTCAAAAAATAATTTTTTACTGTCGCAAATTTTAATTGCGCCAGGGATTAACTTTTCTATAGTAAATTATTCAAAAAATAATTTTATACTGTCGCAAATTTTAATTACGCCAGGGATTGCCTTTTCTATAGTATATTATTCAAAAAATAATTTTCTACTGTCGCAAATTTTAATTACGCCAGGGATTGCCTTTTCTTTAGTAAATTATTCAAAAAATAATTTTTTACTGTCACAAATTTTAAGTGCGCCTGGGATTGCCTTTTCTATAGTAAATTATTCAAAAAATAATTTTCTACTGTCGCAAATTTTAATTACGCCAGGGATTGCCTTTTCTATAGTAAATTATTCAAAAAATAATTTTCTACTGTCGCAAATTCTAATTACGCCAGGGATTGCCTTTTCTATAGTAAATTATTCAAAAATTAATTTTATACTGTCGCAAATTTTAAATACGCCAGGGATTGCCTTTTCTATAGTAAATTATTCAAAAAATAATTTTTTACTGTCGCAAATTTTAATTGCGCCAGGGATTACCTTTTCTATAGTAAATTATTCAAAAATAATTTTCTACTGTCGCAAATTTTAATTACGCCAGGGATTGCCTTTTCTATAGTAAATTATTCAAAAAATAATTTTCTACTGTCGCAAATTTTAATTACGCCAGGGATTGCCTTTTCTATAGTAAATTATTCAAAAATTAATTTTATACTGTCGCAAATTTTAAATACGCCAGGGATTGCCTTTTCTATAGTAAATTTTGCAAAAAAATAATTTTTTACTGTCGGAAATTGTAATTGCGCCAGGGATTACCTTTTCTATAGTAAATTTTGCAAAAAATAATTTTTTACTGTCGCAAATTTTAATTGCGCCAGGGATTGCCTTTTCTACAGTAAATTTTCAAAAATTAATTTTATACTGTCGCAAATTTTAAATACGCCAGGGATTGCCTTTTCTACAGTAAATTTTTCAAAAAATAATTTTTTACTGTCGCAAATTTTAAATACGCCAGGGATTGCATTTTCTATAGTAAATTTTTCAAAAAATAATTTTTTACTGTCGCAAATTTTAACTGCGCCAGGGATTGCCTTTTCTACAGTAAATTTTTCAAAAACTAATTTTTTACTGTCGCAAATTTTAATTACGCCAGGGATTGCCTTTTTTATAGTAAATTTTTCAAAAAATAATTTTCTACTGTCGCAAATTTTAAATATCCCAGGGATTGCCTTTTCTATAGTAAATTTCTCACAAATTAATTTTTTACTGTCGCAAATTTTAAGTGCGCCAGGGTTTGCCTTTTCTATAGTATATTATTCAAAAAATAATTTTCTACTGTCGCAAATTTTAATTACGCCAGGGATTGCCTTTTCTTTAGTAAATTATTCAAAAAATAATTTTTTACTGTCACAAATTTTAAGTGCGCCTGGGATTGCCTTTTCTGTAGCAAATTATTCAAAAAATAATTTTATACTGTCGCAAATTTTAATTACGCCAGGGATTGCCTTTTCTATAGTAAATTATTCAAAAAATAATGTTTTACTGTCGCAAATTTTAATTGCGCCAGGGATTGCCTTTTCTATAGTAAATTATTCAAAAAGTAATTTTCTACTGTCGCAAATTTTAAGTGCGCCAGGTATTGCCTTTTCTATAGTAAATTATTCAAAAAATAATTTTCAACTGTCGCAAATTTTAATTACGCCAGGGATTGCCTTTTCTATAGTAAATTATTCAAAAAATAATTTTCTACTGTCGCAAATTTTAATTACGCCAGGGATTGCCTTTTCTATAGTAAATTTTGCAAAAAATAATTTTTTACTGTCGCAAATTTTAATTGCGCCAGGGATTGCCTTTTCTATAGTAAATTATTCAAAAAATAATTTTTTACTGTCGCATATTTTAAGTGCGCCAGGGATTGCCTTTTCTATAGTAAATTATTCAAAAAATAATTTTATACTGTCGCAAATTTTAATTACGCCAGGGATTGCCTTTTCTATAGTAAATTATTCAAAAAATAATTTTATACTGTCGCAAATTTTAAGTGCGCCAGGGATTGCCTTTTCTATAGTAAATTATTCAAAAAATAATTTTTTACTGTCGCAAATTTTAATTGCGCCAGGGATTGCCTTTTCTACAGTAAATTTTTCAAAATATTAATTTTTTACTGTCGCAAATTTTAAATACGCCAGGGATTGCCTTTTCTATAGTAAATTATTAAAAAATAATTTTTTACTATCGCAAGTTTTAATTGCGCCAGGGATTGCCTTTTCTACAGTAAATTATGCAAAAAATAATTTTTTACTGTCGCAAATTTTAATTGCGCCAGGGATTGCCTTTTCTATAGTAAATTTCTCACAAATTAATTTTTTACTGTCGCAAATTTTAAATACGCCAGGGATTGCCTTTTCTATAGTAAATTATTCAAAAAATAATTTTTTACTGTTGCAAATTTTAATTGCGCCAGGGATTGCCTTTTCTATACTAAATTTTTCAAAAAATAATTTTTTACTGACGCAAATTTTAAATATCCCAGGGATTGCCTTTTCTATAGTAAAATTCTCACAAATTAATTTCTTACTGTCGCAAATTTTAAATACGCCAGGGATTGCCTTTTCTATAGTAAATTATTCAAAAAATAATTTTTTACTGTCGCAAATTTTAAGTGCGCCAGGGATTGCATTTCTATAGTAAATTATTCAAAAAATAATTTTCAACTGTCGCAAATTTTAATTACGCCAGGGATTGCCTTTTCTATAGTAAATTATTCAAAAAATAATTTTCTACTGTCGCAAATTTTAATTGCGCCAGGGATTGCCTTTTCTACAGTTAATTTTTCAAAATACTAATTTTTTACTGTCGAAAATTTTAATTACGCCAGGGATTGCCTTTTCTATAGTAAATTTTGCGAAAAATAATTTTATATTGTCGCAAATTTTAAGTGCGCCAGGGATTGCCTTTTCTATAGTAAATTATTCAAAAAATAATTTTTTACTGTCGCAAATTTTAATTGCGCCAAGGATTGCCTTTTCTACAGTAAATTTTTCAAAATATTAATTTTTTACTGTCGCAAATTTTAAATACGCCAGGGATTGCCTATTCTATAGTAAATTATTCAAAAAATAATTTTTTAATATCGCAAGTTTTAATTGCGCCAGGGATTGCCTTTTCTACACTAAATTTTGCAAAAAATATTTTTTTACTGTCGCAAATTTTAATTGCGTCAGGGATTGCCTTTTCTATAGTAAATTATTCAAAAAATAATTTTCTACTGTCGCAAATTTTAATTACGCCAGGGATTGCCTTTTCTATAGTAAATTTTTCAAAAATTAATTTTATACTGTCGCAAATTTTAAATACGCCAGGGATTGCCTTTTCTATAGTAAATTATGCAAAAATTAATTTTATACTGTCGCAAATTTTAAATACGCCAGGGATTGCCTTTTCTATAGTAAATTTTGCAAAAAAATAATTTTTTACTGTCGCAAATTGTAATTGCGCCAGGGATTACCTTTTCTATAGTAAATCTTGCAAAAAATTATTTTCTACTGTCGCAAATTTTAATTACGCCAGGGATTGCCTTTTCTATAGTAAATTATTCAAAAAATATTTTTTTACAGTCGCAATTTTAATTACGCCAGGGATTGCCTTTTCTATAGTAAATTATTCAAAAAATAATTTTTTACTGTCGCAAATTTTAAGTGCGCCAGGGATTGCCTTTTCTATAGTAAATTATTCAAAAAATAATTTTTTACTATCGCAATGTTTAATTGCGCCAGGGATTGCCTTTTCTACAGTAAATTTTTCAAAAACTAATTTTTTACTGTCGCAAATTTTAATTACGCCAGGGATTGCCTTTTCTATAGTAAATTATTCAAAAAATAATTTTCTACTGTCGCAAATTTTAATTACGCCAGGGATTGCCTTCTCTATAGTAAATTATTCAAAAAATAATTTTATACTGTCGCAAATTTTAATTACGCCAGGGATTGCCTTTTCTATAGTAAATTATTCAAAAAATAATTTTATACTGTCGCAAATTTTAATTGCGCCAGGGATTGCCTTTTCTATAGTAAATTTTTCAAAAAATTATTTTCTACTGTCGCAAATTTTAATTGCGCCAGTGATTGCCTTTTCTATAGTAAATTATTCAAAAAATAATTTTCTACTGTCGCAAATTTTAAATACGCCAGGGATTGCCTTTTCTATAGTAAATTTTGCAAAATATTAATTTTTTACTGTCGCAAATTTTAAATACGCCAGGGATTGCCTTTTCTATAGTAAATTATTCAAAAAATAATTTTCTACTGTCGCAAATTTTAAATATCCCAGGAATTGCCTTTTCTATAGTAAATTATTCAAAAAATAATTTTTTACTGTCGCAAATTTTAAGTGCGCCAGGGATTGCCTTTTCTATAGTAAATTATTCAAAAAATAAGTTTCTACTGTCGCAAATTTTAATTACGCCAGGGATTACCTTTTCTATAGTAAATTATTCAAAAAATAATTTTTTACTGTCGCAAATTTTAAGTGCGCCAGGGATTGCCTTTTCTTTAGTAAATTATTCAAAAAATAATTTTTAACTCTCGCAGATTTCAATTTCGCCAGGTAAATTTTTCACAAATTAATTTTTTACTGTCGCAAATTTTAAATACGCCAGGGATTGCCTTTTCTATAGTAAATTATTCAAAAAATAATTTTCTACTGTCGCAAATTTTAATTACGCCAGGGATTGCCTTTTCTATAGTAAATTATTCAAAAAATAATTTTATACTGTCGCAAATTTTAATTACGCCAGGGATTGCCTTTTCTATAGTAAATTATTCAAAAAATAATTTTATACTGTCGCAAATTTTAAGTGCGCCAGGGATTGCCTTTTCTATAGTAAATTATTCAAAAAATAATTTTTTACTGTCGCAAATTTTAATTGCGCCAGGGATTAACTTTTCTATAGTAAATTATTCAAAAAATAATTTTATACTGTCGCAAATTTTAATTACGCCAGGGATTGCCTTTTCTATAGTAAATTTTGCAAAAAATAATTTTTTACTGTCGCAAATTTTAATTGCGCCAGGGATTGCCTTTTCTATAGTAAATTATTCAAAAAATAATTTTTTACTGTCGCAAATTTTAAGTGCGCCAGGGATTGCCTTTTCTATAGTAAATTATTCAAAAAATAATTTTATACTGTCGCAAATTTTAATTACGCCAGGGATTGCCTTTTCTATAGTAAATTATTCAAAAAATAATTTTATACTGTCGCAAATTTTAAGTGCGCCAGGGATTGCCTCTTCTATAGTAAATTATTCAAAAAATAATTTTTTACTGTCGCAAATTTTAATTGCGCCAGGGATTGCCTTTTCTACAGTAAATTTTTCAAAATATTAATTTTTTACTGTCGCAAATTTTAAATACGCCAGGGTTTGCCTTTTCTATAGTAAATTATTAAAAAATAATTTTTTACTATCGCAAGTTTTAATTGCGCCAGGGATTGCCTTTTCTACAGTAAATTTTGCAAAAAATAATTTTTTACTGTCGCAAATTTTAATTGCGCCAGGGATTGCCTTTTCTATAGTAAATTATTCAAAAAATAATTTTCTACTGTCGCAAATTTTAATTACGCCAGGGATTGCCTTTTCTATAGTAAATTATTCAAAAAATAATTTTCTACTGTCGCAAATTTTAATTACGCCAGGGATTGCCTTTTCTATAGTAAATTATTCAAAAATTAATTTTATACTGTCGCAAATTTTAAATACGCCAGGGATTGCCTTTTCTATAGTAAATTTTGCAAAAAAATAATTTTTTACTGTCGGAAATTGTAACTGCGCCAGGGATTACCTTTTCTATAGTAAATTTTGCAAATAAATAATTTTTTACTGTCGCAATTTTTAATTGCGCCAGGGATTGCCTTTTCTACAGTAAATTTTTCAAAAATTAATTTTATACTGTCGCAAATTTTAAATACGCCAGGGATTGCCTTTTCAACAGTAAATTTTTCAAAAAATAATTTTTTACTGTCGCAAATTTTAAATACGCCAGGGATTGCATTTTCTATAGTAAATTTTTCAAAAAATAATTTTTTACTGTCGCAAATTTTAATTGCGCCAGGGATTGCCTTTTCTACAGTAAATTTTTCAAAAACTAATTTTTTACTGTCGCAAATTTTAATTACGCCAGGGATTGCCTTTTCTATAGTAAATTTTTCAAAAAATAATTTTCTACTGTCGCAAATTTTAAATATCCCAGTGATTGCCTTTTCTATAGTAAATTATTCAAAAAATAATTTTTTACTGTCGCAAATTTTAAGTGCGCCAGGGATTGCATTTTCTATAGTAAATTATTCAAAAAATAATTTTCAACTGTCGCAAATTTTAATTACGCCAGGGATTGCCTTTTCTATAGTAAATTATTCAAAAAATAATTTTCTACTGTTGCAAATTTTAATTGCGCCAGGGATTGCCTTTTCTACAGTTAATTTTTCAAAATATTAATTTTTTACTGTCGAAAATTTTAATTACGCCAGGGATTGCCTTTTCTATAGTAAATTTTGCAAAAAATAATTTTATATTGTCGCAAATTTTAAGTGCGCCAGGGATTGCCTTTTCTATAGTAAATTATTCAAAAAATAATTTTTTACTGTCGCAAATTTTAATTGCGCCAGGGATTGCCTTTTCTACAGTAAATTTTTCAAAATATTAATTTTTTACTGTCGCAAATTTTAAATACGCCAGGGATTGCCTTTTCTATAGTAAATTATTCAAAAAATAATTTTTTACTATCGCAAGTTTTAATTTCGCCAGGGATTGCCTTTTCTACACTAAATTTTGCAAAAAATATTTTTTTACTGTCGCAAATTTTAATTGCGCCAGGGATTGCCTTTTCTATAGTAAATTATTCAAAAAATAATTTTTTACTGTCGCAAATTTTAAATACGCCAGGGATTGCATTTTCTATAGTAAATTTTTCAAAAAATAATTTTTTACTGTCGCAAATTTTAATTGCCCCAGGGATTGCCTTTTCTACAGTAAATTTTTCAAAAACTAATTTTTTACTGTCGCAAATTTTAATTACGCCAGGGATTGCCTTTTCTATAGTAAATTTTTCAAAAAATAATATTCTACTGTCGCAAATTTTAAATATCCCAGTGATTGCCTTTTCTATAGTAAATTATTCAAAAAATAATTTTTTACTGTCGCAAATTTTAAGTGCGCCAGGGATTGCATTTTCTATAGTAAATTATTCAAAAAATAATTTTCAACTGTCGCAAATTTTAATTACGCCAGGGATTGCCTTTTCTATAGTAAATTATTCAAAAAATAATTTTCTACTGTCGCAAATTTTAATTGCGCCAGGGATTGCCTTTTCTACAGTTAATTTTTCAAAATATTAATTTTTTACTGTCGAAAATTTTAATTACGCCAGGGATTGCCTTTTCTATAGTAAATTTTGCAAAAAATAATTTTATATTGTCGCAAATTTTAAGTGCGCCAGGGATTGCCTTTTCTATAGTAAATTATTCAAAAAATAATTTTTTACTGTCGCAAATTTTAATTGCGCCAGGGATTGCCTTTTCTACAGTAAATTTTTCAAAATATTAATTTTTTACTGTCGCAAATTTTAAATACGCCAGGGATTGCCTTTTCTATATTAAATTATTCAAAAAATAATTTTTTACTATCGCAAGTTTTAATTTCGCCAGGGATTGCCTTTTCTACACTAAATTTTGCAAAAAATATTTTTTTACTGTCGCAAATTTTAATTGCGCCAGGGATTGCCTTTTCTATAGTAAATTATTCAAAAAATAATTTTCTACTGTCGCAAATTTTAATTACGCCAGGGATTGCCTTTTCTATAGTAAATTTTTCAAAAATTAATTTTATATTGTCGCAAATTTTAAATACGCCAGGGATTGCCTTTTCTATAGTAAATTATGCAAAAATTAATTTTATACTGTCGCAAATTTTAAATAC